>CABFVZ010000245.1:203789-249412 GCA_902151445.1 Timema monikensis | reverse complement strand
AAAAAAAAAAAAAAAAATGTTATGGTAGTAAAGGCAATAATATGTTATGTTTGCAAAATAGCATTTTGTAGAATATATTGAAATTAAAGTTATTTAATTATGCTACACATAATATATTATTTTAAACATTTAACACTGTTTTTTTTAACTATTCTAACTTTGATTCGACTGCGGTAATATTTCAAGTTATTCGATATGACTTTGAGGTTTACTTCATTTAAGATAATAAAACATATTGTGAAAATACCCCAATTAGAGCTGCAGTAGGGTGTTGGAGTACCCTTTTTTCAATTAGGAATCAACTTGAAATATTATTACCGCCAAAATGATGTTATAGAATATTTCTTTAGTGGTTTTACGACGAGAAAAAAAAAATATATATATACGGTATAGTGTTTGACTATATGATTTTGTACGAGTGGGTTATTAAAAACCAATTTGTGTAGCAAAAAGTGTGTAATATTTAATTTTAATCTAAGAGATCAATCTCTTTCAGGAAAACTTCTCGTTGCTTTACATGGTGCATTTTAAATTATATTTAGAAAAAGGTACAGGAAAGATGGATAGAAACGTTTCATCTTTCTTGTACCTTCTTCTAATTATAACAAAATTTTTATATAAATATTAATTTGTAATGCACATAATTGCTAAGAAGAGAAATTATCGAACATTAAAGAGAGTTTTAACCGGCAATATTTTTTTTATGAAGCTTTGAAAGTAGAATCTTATATATATATATATATATATATATATATGAAGCCAAAGTTGAAAGACCATGTCAAAGGTTTGTGGTTCCGAGGGTACACCGACCTTGCAGCTCTATCCCGGCGACCTGCAGAAAGTCCTGTAGCTGTCCCTGGACGACCTTCATGAGTGCCAACCTCAACACACACCAGCTGTAGCTGTTGGGATCACAATGCTCCGTGTTATTTTCCTTGCTCCTCCCCACACACACAGGGTTTATGGCCGACCCGTCAAACACATCCTCATCTTCCTCGGAGTCAAGGTCGCTCACCGCTGAGTCGGCTGAGTCGTAGTCCACCTCCTCGTCTTCCAAGGGCAGCTGTGGCTGAGAAACAAGGAACACACTCGCTGCTGTATACCAGACTGGAGTGTGAGAATCTTTGGCCAAGATATGCTTCTTTACTCTACAAGATTACAAACTTAATAAACAAATACACTGCTAATTGGTGGTTCATAACCCATTATAATTAATTATAGTACAAGTTTAACAACCAGATCCCAAACCAGTAATTTGACACCTAACTATATGTATGGACGTTTTAATGAATAGATTTTAAGAAAAAAATGTTAACATTTAGTTACTATTTATGTTTTATATTATTCTATTATATTTATATTCTCTCTTATGTTCATAATTATGTCCAAGATCCGGGATTCAAAGGTCAATTGGAGATTTGGATTCGTAAATAGTGGATTCAACCCCACTCTAACGAATGTGCGCGCACGTACACACACACATTGATCATTTAGAAGTTGAAACTCAGTGTGCAGCACCTGTTTAGATGTTGATTATAAAATATGTATAGACTTGCATTATGAACAGAGCGACACCACCGCGGTGTCGAGGTCATAACTGACCTTGATGAGGAAGTACGAAACCATGGACATCTCGGGGGGCACAAACTGCTCCCTGTAGGTGGGCTTGTCCTCCTTCATGTGAGGGGTCCCCGGCTGGGAACCAAACTGGCCCAACAGTTTCATGTTGAGACGCACTCGCTGTTTGGTGAGACTGGTGACCGTAGTCCACACCCCACCTTCACTACTCACACTCGCCTCCCGGTCCAGACTCGTCGATTGAGACTGGAGACAACAACACTTTACATCAGTGGGGCAGGGATCAGGTGGGTTTGTCAAGAGAACGGGACGAGAGACCAACAAGGAGGCAGGATGAGCAAGGGAGACCAACAAGGAGGCAGGACGAGTAAGGGAGACCAACAAGGAGGCGGGACGAGCAAGGGAGACCAACAAGCAGGCAGGACGAGCAAGGGAGACCAACAAGGAGGCAGGACGAGCAAGGGAGACCAACAAGGAGGCAGGACGATCAAGGGAGACCAACAAGGAGGCAGGACGAGCAAGAGAGATCAACAAGGAGGCAGGACGAGCAAGGGAGACCAACAAGGAGGCAGGACGAGCAAGGGAAATGAGAAATAGAACAAGATGGTGGACCTGGCCAAAGGTCGCTAACAATGCTAGATGATGGTGTTACCTGGTTCGAACTGCTACTGGCGGCAGCGACCTTGAGCAGTTTCTTCACCCCTCCTCCGAACAACATGGCCCAGGTCTGGTTGTCGAACTTCTGGCCCGCCAGTCTGTACAGGATTAACGAGTCACATGTGGTCAGGGCATACACCATCAGGCTCATGTACGTCGCCACAAACGCCTCACACAACAGCACATTCAACCGTGGCGTGTCCTCGTCCTTCTCACGAGCCAACAAGGCGCGCAGATTCGTCACACCTGTTGATACCAAACAGACAATCACTCGGTGGTAAGTGAACAAACTATACAGAGAGAGAGAGACATAGACGAGGCACTGTTTGAACTGAGCGAGATGAATACACCCATGAGAAATAGAATCATGCATGGTCAGTAGTACTTGGGATGTGCAACACCAGAAAATATCTAGAACATTCAAGGAAAAAATATCTCAATAATCTTTTTTCTAAAGTTAAAAATAAATCTTGAAAAAAAAAAAGGGCAAAAAAGACCCTCAGAAGTTAAAACATACCTGGAATTTTTTATTTCTAATAATACCGTAATGATAAAAAAAAGCCGCATTTCCCCCCAAAAAACAGCCTTCATTAAAAAATATTTTGGTTATGTATATAATTCCTCAATATCAAATGTGGACACAATAAACTGTTACAATACAAAATTAAATTAGAAATGGTATACATGTCAATTATCAACATTTAAAATGTGTACAAGTGTTTGAATGAACTGTAAGGTAATACAACGCAAGTCCCAGAACTTTAGCCCGTTATAAAATATATATTTACTTTAGTAATCATCATTTACATTTTCACACTTTCAAAGGAATTGTTCTCTTCTCTTTCTCACCTCTCGAGATTGTTTTATATTCTTGTCTCGATATCGTCTCAGATTGAAAAAGTGGTTCTGGCTCGTCCCTAAATAGTACCAAGGTAAATTCATTGGTGAAGTCAAAAAGAGAGCAGGGGGTAATAAAAGCCTATGACTTTGTCCCCTATTACAAGACCTAAAGAGTACAGCAAAACCCGGACTATCCAGATTAATTAGGACATTGGTTAGTTCGTATGGTCAAAAATATGGATTAAAAGACGAGGATTTCACATTAAATGAGTTTCCCACCGTTTTATGACTGGCTATGGGTGGGAACGCAATATGCCCCAGTTAAGAAGATGGGAACGTATACACGAATAGATCACCGTGTCTAGAAAACCACCCAAAGCAAGTATTCGTTAACTAGGGTCAATTTCAACCCTGTGACAACACTAGCACCATCTACAGAACAATAGATGAACCTCCAGAGAAGTTCTCATCCTGCACAACCAAGTTGGCACCACTGGAGCTAACTTCCTTTTGCGGGTTTTTACCACTTCATCTACAGTAAAAAGTTATTTTTCATTTTAACTACTGCTGTGTGTATTGAATGTATAAACGTTCTAGTGCATACTCGATGGTACTCACCAGGCCACTTAGCAGGGTGAGTCGTCACCTGCAAAGGCTCATCACTGCTGTACCGGCGACGTCGTGTGTGACCTTGGATTAGGTGACTGCTGGGGTACATCACATTCATACGCGCCAGGGACTCCAGACCAGAGCTCTGAAAACTACAACACAACACCATTGCAAGATGCGGTCAAAAGCAAACCGTCGCCGACTTGCTAAGAATGCGAACGTTTGTACGTGTCGAGGGCACTCACTTGTCTCCTTGCTGCTTGATGCTGAACGTGTCGGAATCACAGAGGGACTGGTAGATGCAGGCGGAGAGTGCGATGGCCAGGTCTCGCAAGACAAACACCTCGCTAAAGTGAGCTCGAGATGGCATGGGTGGGGACCGCAGCTCTACGATTGTCTGGAGCATGTCGTGGGTCTGGGACTGGTAACAAACACAAAGGTTGTGGTAGAGCAAGGATCCTCAAAGAGAGGCTGAATGTGCACCTCATCAAGTGGTTAGCGATGGTAGTTACCTGCAGGTGTCGGACAGGATCGGCCACCACAGTCTTGTTGCAGGCGACGCTAGCTGACAGGAGAGGAAGGGTGGTGGGGAATGGGAGAGGAGAAAGGAGTTGCTGTTGCGTCTTTTCCTGTTGCAGTTCTTGCAACAGCAGCACCAGCTCCATGCGTACTGACGCCAGACCTCCGCCACTGGCACCGTGCAGACTGCAATAGCTCAACAGCGTGCGCAGTAGCGTCTCATTGGCTGGTGGAGTCACACAAACAAACAGTAAACAAGTGCTTCCTCTTAGCTTGTCACAACCCTGACCCTTTTAGTTACCCTCCAGTACAGTTCCTTTGTGAAGAGCGCTAGGACTGTGTGTGACAACTATATAGCCACAACCCTGACCCTTTTAGTTACCCTCCAGTACAGTTCCTTTGTGAAGAGCGCTGGGACTGTGTGTGACAACTATATAGCCACAACCCTGACCCTTTTAGTTCCCCTCCAGTACAGTTCCTTTGTTAAGAGCGCTGGGACTGTTCGTGTTCTAGTGACATATTACACCACTACCTGATCAGGTAACGCTGAGCTAGAGCAAATCTGGAAAGCCAATTTGAGCGGATCACGGCACCATTAACAGTGAAAGGTAGAGCCAATCAAATCAGATCGTGGAACTAAGAGGGTTGAGGAACATTAAAAAAAAAATTGTATTACTCTTGTTAATTTGTTTAGTTTGTATTGCAATAATTGAGTCTTGTAAACATACTTTACTGAAATTTCAGGTAGAATAACCTGTTATAAATAAATATACATTTGGAAGAAGGTATAAATAAAATTAGCCTTACAAGTAAGAAGTAATACCCAGTCTCTATGAATATAACTGTATTTAAGAATGAAATTAACAAACTTGTGTATTTGTATTATATTTTGAAGAAGGTGCTGGAAAGGTGGAAATAAACATATTAAAAAAACACAATATGGCTATTACAATGAAAAGAAGAACACAGTTCACACTTTACACTGCTGACACTGGACAGAGAGGTAAGGGTTGCCCAATTGGGCAACGACGATCGATTTTCTTTAAGAGGCAGCCATTACCTCTTTGTCCAGTGTCAGCAGTGTAAAGTGTAGACCGTGTTCTTTGCTTTGTAAACGCCACGTTGTGTTTGTTCCTTTTATATGTTTCTATCCACCTTTCCTCCACCTTCTTACAAATATAATATAATTACTTCATAAAGCTAAAATAGGTTTTCTTTGTAGAGATATAAACTTGTGTATTTGTATATTTGGTTGGAAATCAGACTAAAGATTGTTATCATTTGTTTCTGTGAATGTGTAAATTGTAACACTCTCTCGTTTGTGCATATCATGTTTATAGTTTAAAACACGGAAATAGCTCTAGCTCAATACTTGGGCAAGCAGCAATAGAGAATGCAACAAACACAAGCATTATTATTAATCAAACAAACAAAAGAGCAAGCAGCAGAACTTAATGGCCAACTTTCGCCCATGACCATTAAAAATAGGACATATCAAACTGTTTTAATTTAAATATTAAATATATATTTAGTAATTTATTAGAACACATTCTATTTAAATGTAAGAGTTGTCTTAGCATTAGTTCAGGTTTTCCTGTAACAAAAGATGCATTGTCATTAGAACTTTATAATAATCTGGTGGGGAAGTCCCAGACATGATGTCTGTCCACTACAACAGCAGCGGTAAATACTTATTAAGAATGATAAAAGGTGTTGAGAGAATACTGTAAACAATTCAAATTTTTAGATTTTTTTATCTGAAGTAGTTTTTAAGTAATGGCCCTCTGAAATAAAAAAAGGGAGAGATAAAACCCTTTAAAGCTCATTTAATACCTGATAACACTAGTTTTGAACCTTTTAGATTAACTTCTTTTAGCAACATATGTGGAAAAATTCATCGTGTGATCAAAAGTGTTCAAATATTGGATCCCTCGAGAAGGAATGACCCTAACCTAAAAGTTTGAATTCAAGACTTAAATGAGAGACTACCCCATTTTATTACTTTTCAAGACCGATAAATACTGTTTAGAACAGAACAATTGGCAGATAGCATATTTAAAATACTAATACCATTTTGTGAGTATATTTTTGGTACAACTCATGATTTACTCGTATATTTTCTTGGCACCCCACTGGTCACCTAACCAACAACCCTTCCTTACCTTTGAGCCACTTCTTCCGCTTAGCCGCACGCTGCACCTTGGCCTCAAAGTCCATCTTCTCCACCATGAGGATCTCGTGGAGCGTCGGTTTGTCCCCCGGGCGTAAGAGGGCCGTGGGTGTGTCGCGGGACGAGGGGTCACCGTCTATTGCCCCTTCCTCGGCTGCATGCGGGAGGGGGGGAACGAGAGTGGGCAAGCCACACAAGCAACGTTACATCAAACACCGCAGCGACGACAACAAATGCACACAGTCAGTTTAGCACGACACAGCTCACAGCTCAAGGAAGTTCTACTTTGCGACACAACTCACAGCTCAAGGAAGTTCTAATTTGCTCTACTTCTTGGCCATACAAACACAAAAAGACTGTTTGCTTTAAATGGCAGTTCAACGAGGATAGCCAGCACACTTATCTGAGTGATACTAGAGTAGAACTTGTTTGAATAGAACAATAAAAGACACAGAAACACATTCATTTTTTGATTATAACCAAAAAACAATCGGCTGTTGACAGTCAGCCTTGCGGCTAACCAAGAGCATCAGTCTAATCTCTCGAGCTGAACAAGTTTTCTGAGACAATGAACGATTGTCCTTAAAGATGCAATTGTGTTTTTTTTTAGCGTTTTATCTAAACTATATATATATATACCCCAATATCCCTCAGATAAGTGCTAGGTATCTATCTATCTATCTATCTATATTAACGTAAACCATGATTTAGTCTAGTAGACTATTTCAAATATTTTATATTTTAAAATAATTTTCTTGACTTAGTAAGAGAAATAGGATTAGGAGTGAGAATTGTTTGGTCAAGGGTGGGGCTACATGAGATAGTAGAGGCTGAGGTGGTATGGACATGTAATGAGGATGGGATAGCAAAGATTCCAAAGGAGAATTATGGAGATAAAGTATTTAGGAAAAGAGACCGCAAGGAAGATAAAGAAGGCGATGGAAGGAGCAGATAACGGCCAGGGTGCAAAAGAGAGGAAATGGATTGAAACAAATAAAGAAGGAAGAATGTTAGAAAGAAATAATAAAATGGAGAAATTTTACTAAACTGTCTCGGTCATAGTTCCCGATGATGGTGATGTTGATTCGACAAACTAGAAAAGTAATTTCGCTAATGGAACCAAACATTTAGAAAGAGTTTATCTATTACATATTTTAGTACATTACAAAGTCGGCAAATTAAAGTTTCAGGCATCGTCCAACTCAAGGTTGACAGCACCTTAAGGTGCTAATGATCTGCATAAGTTGACGCGCCTCTTAAACAACAACTACAACAACAACAATAATAATTTCCTCTTTTTAAACCCTAATGAATCAAATTCCTCTCAAGCGAGACTTCCTGAGTGTTAGCTGTGTACGCGCTCACTCTAACAATGTTAGTTTGGCAGGCTCGCACTTCAAACAGTCTCAAATGAAAGACTAAGCAGCATTTAGTGTCTCATTTGGTGCAGTATTTTATGCATTTTTTATATTAGTGAAAATATACAAGAAGGTTATTCCAAGAATAGATGATAGTAAAAAGAGATTGAAATGGGTTAGGATAGATCAACCACTCTTTAATCGGATTGATAGCAATGTTGTTAATAGACGACGATATTGAAAAGTACAAAATCATCAATTATTGAAAAATTTCAGGAATTTTCCTTTTTCTATTTTTTTTTTGCCGACAATTTTGTGACAATGTTGAATAAAATGTGGCTGGACAGAAACTAATTGGTTAATACATAACAAAGGGTTTGCCAGGAGGATAGAGTCCATTCATTTATTCAACACTTCTCTAGTGAAAATACCAAGTCCACGTCTGGGTGGGGCCCTGGAAAATACACTTTGGTCTAATTTTTATATCTATCGCATCCCACTGTCGGTCCGGGGCGACCACATTTATTAACACCAGTGTGGTAGGATCTATGATAATTGTACCCGCATATGCGTGTAAATAGTGGAAAGTAATTTATGTAAAAGGCACCACAGTCTACCCAACCTGGATTCAAGCCCCAATCTCCCGGTCAGACGCAGTCTAAGTCTATTTTGAGACAGACAACATCTGAGACCATGTGACCAGCGAAACGGGTAACTATAGTATTAAAATAAATAAACTGACCAAAGTGTTTTCAAAACTTTAATAAATAATTAAACTATAAACCCATTTTCAAAGGAAGAGTTTTTCTGACAGTTAAAAAAGTTAGTCACTAGATTTACTTTTATGTATTCATACGTCAAGTCATGTTAGCTACAGCTGTCACTTTGTTGTCCTCACAAATAATGTGTTTCTACTGAATGTTTCAAGTGTCCTCACTCGTTTGAATGGATGTAAAAAGTGCTTACCGCCCAACCCTTGCTAAAAGCTCTCATAGGAATGGAAGAATGATTTAGTGCACAGCTCTAGAGGCGAGAATACCCGGGTAAAGGAAGCAACTGCCAACTTGAACATTATTGTGATGTGTTTTAAATGTATTATAATATATCAGTAGATAAAGTTTGTAACAAATTGGGGGGCAAGGGGAGAACAGGAAGAGATTTCTTTTGAGAAATAACTAAAGATGGGTCAAATCAATTTAATTTCAAGTTTGAATATTTATTTTATCTTCTAATCTCAATCTGAAATATTAGTCAAAATGAAAATTTTAGTCATAATATGATTAATTATTTGTAATGTACATTACAAATAATATGATTACTTATTTGTAATGTAAATTAAAAAAGATATTAAAATCTGTATTTAAACTTTAAATATTTTTATCGGTGAAGCTTTGCAAAGTTAGTGGACAACCCAATGGTTTTTAGGCGTTCTCTGTCGATCAGACAAACAACAAACTTGTCCCCAAGAGTCTCACCAGCTCCGATGGCGTCAGCGTCTCCCGCGCTGTAGTTGCACAGCTGCCTGAGTGCATCCACCTCCCTCTCGAGCCACACGTACAGCTGGTAGCGCAGCTGACCCCCGTCCACCTCGAACCCTGTTGCGAGTGTCGACAGCTCTTCCATCAGGATCTTGAGACAGGCGACGAACTTGAGCTGCTGTGCCATGATGTCTAGATGACCTCCATCCCCACTCTCTGCTCCTGTTGTCTCTGTACGCAACATGCAACACACATAAAGAAACAGCATGGCCATACTCTATGGAGAGAGAGACACCTTAGACCATTCGACTGTCAAAGTGGGTAAAACCTCAACTGACCCACAGGAGGTTCCTCTTCTGAACTCTTTATAGTTTTCATCTGCAACGCCCCTGTGTCTGGGTCGCTGTCTTCTTCTTCGTCATCGTCCCACTTGAGGACCAGTTCGTCCTCCGCAGGGCCCACCGGCTGAGACCAATCCATCATCAGAGAGTCTGCAAACAAACAAACAACATTAGTTTAGCTCTGTCCACCCCTTTGGGGTATGTGTGCATGAAATGAACATGTATAAGCAGTTTTAAGAATAAAGACTACTAAATTTACAGCTAATGTTAAAATAAACAATGAAAGATGTTAAAACATTGCATTTAACTCAAAAAGTACTGTTTTATTTGAGAATCACTAATTTTTATGTCATCAATGTACTTTATTTTATAATAAATTGCATCTTCTGAAAAGTCCTATTTTATTTGGGGCCCATTGTTATATTTAAATTCTGAAAGCGGCCCTTGAGCCAAAATATTTGCCCAGCCCTGCCTTAAACCATGCAGTCACCAAAGCGGGTTTGAGCTTTGTTTTTTTTGGCAAGGGTAGTTAGCAACCGGGACCCCCATAATGGCCTTCTAATGTCTTGGGTCAGAGTCGAATAAGAAACCATCGCTGAGAGACCGGGTTTCTAAAATTGAATGTGATTTTAAAAACAAAGGAAGAGGTAACAGCAACCCTGTCTCCCCTTGAAGAAAAAAAGATTAGTAAATATTTTCCAATAAATATCACTATCGTGTTGGACTGGATTGACAGTGCCACAAGTGTTCAAACCCTGGTCTTTCTTCTTCAATGCATGTGTGTGCACATTTACTCTAAAATTATACCTCCTCATGCCTGCCCACTAGTGTTGTATGTGTACAGCCAAACAGATACTAAGACGTAAAGGAGAAATAAAATTATAAATTTCAGTCAGATCTTTAAAGAAAATACTTTTCTCTTTAAGAGGATTTAAAAAAAATGGTATGGATAAAAAAGTATCTATTTTATCTGAGCACAGCCTCATTATAAGGGATGACACCCCTTCAAACTTTCCGTGCGAAGACCACTTTTTCAATTCGAAGCAAACTTGAATTGTATATATGAAATATTCCCTAAGCCGAATCAGAGTTAGAATTTTTTTTATGCTTGCATAAATATTAAATTGTGCTTATTTACATACATTTATGAACTAATATAACTTGAAAGTATTTTATAGCATACTTTTTTCCCCTAATCTGATAAATAAAGTTATTACCACAACATGCAAATCAATTACTTCAGATTTTTCCATATTATTATTAATTTGTGATGTAAAAAGAGATCAAGATGGCGCCAAGTGAACAATCTAGGTGATTTAGATCTCAATATTTTCAATGACTAAGCTTGTAATCGTTGAAGCCAGAATTTTTGTTGAAGCTGATACCCCCCTTCCCTCCCCCCCAGAATCACTTTGAAGTTAATTTCAAATATTAATGTTGATATAAAATAACAAATACTAAAAAATAAAAAAGTAGCACATACCAGGAAAAATATATAAGAATCATTTTTAATGTTTTTAAAATCCAGACATTATAGCATTTATGTTCTAGAACATATTGTGAGGTTAGCTCTTTCTGAATGAAATTGTTTGTGACACAATGAAGATTGTCAATATGAACCAACAAGTGGCCAGACAAAAGAAAGGACCTTGTTTCATAATGTAAACAGACGCACAAAGAGAGAACATCAAACATCGGTTATGTTGTACTTCAAAAAGGGAGCAAAGTTTGCTTTCACAGCCCCATTTTGATCCACTACACTAATATGCGCACTAACATGTTTTAAGAAATATCACATACGATGGGCGAAGAAATTGTTTTCGTGTAAAAGGATATAAATCCTCAAAAGCGCTCCGGTTAAAAGGCTCATCAAGCATTCAATAACAAGCCTAAAAAGACAAAGTAAATATTTAATAGTGACACTTTAATTAAAGCACACAATTTGATGTAGTAATAATTACCAGCTTCCACAAAATGCTATATGTGCTAGATACAGTCAGTGTAATGATAATATTGATCCTCGGCGACATGACGGCAACACATGTCAACAGAACTTTATGGCAACGTATTGCAACCCAGCCACGTAATTGCCAGTACTTGGAGTACTTATCGGAGGTAAGAAACGTTCACATCATCACACAGGTAACAAAGTCTTGCAACCAGATTACGGACTTTAAGAGCGAAATCGTCAGACATTTACATCATTATTATAAGTTCAAAATAATGACTTGGGAACTAGCTTCTAACTGCAAGCAAGCCGAGATTATAGAGTCCTTATACGAGCATGAAGCATTCATAATATTGTACAAGCACCATCTTAACCTACTGACAACAATCCCATTAGTTAAAGAATGTGTCAAGTTCTGGAATCCACGAGCCAAATTTATATTAATTAACCTACACGAACACTTCGACACAAACGATAAACGACTCCAAATGGAGATGCAGTCGACATTTGAAATATTGTGGCAAAGAGAAGCAATCCTGAACGTATTGATGGTGATACCTGAAAACACCAATCACAGCTATTTGGATATGCCGGCACAGATTTGGAGGTATTGCCCGTTTCACTTGAGGAATAATTCCACCGGAAGAGGGAAGATTGCTCTCCATGGTCCCAGTCAAACTTTGAGGAATGTTGATAGTAGAAGAACGTCCAACCTTTTCCAGTATACAATAAAGTTTGCTCTCTTTATACAATACCCAAACATGTTTGTGAGGTACAGCCACGAGGGAAAACCTAGGATCGATAACATATTCGGGGTCGACTCTCTAATGCTCTACACACTTGCAAGGAAAAACAACTTCCAGTCAAAGCTCACAAGTCCCACAGATAAGGGGACATTTGGATACAAGTTGAACAACGGGACGTTCGGAGGTTCCTTGGGAGATGTGATCGACAGGAGGGTCGACGTCGCTTTCAACTCCAGATTCATAAAACCTTATGGAACACACGAATTCGAATTTTCAGAGCCAGTGGGGATTGATCGGTTGTGCATCATTGTTCCTAAATCCAAGAAGATACCGCACTGGCGGAGAGTACTGCTGTGTTTTGACGACAAGACATGGTTCCTGATCATGATTGTGTTTGTGATATGTTCTGCAATCCGTTGCCTCTTTAACGATGCACAAAGCGGGGGACACATTCCCGGGACTGTTCTGGACATGTACCGTACTGCTTTGGGGCTACCAGTTCCTCCCATTCCTCGGCAACTGAAAGACCGCTACGTGTTTGGTTCTTTCCAACTGTTTAGTTTGACCATAGTGGCCGCCTTTCAAGGTCTCCTTGTTACCAACTTGAGCTTAACGAAATATGAGCCAGACATAAATACACTCAAGGATCTCGCCTTGTCTAATCTCACCATCTACAGCCGCTCACCATACAACGCGGACCTCTTCGGGGAGGAGAGGGGAAACTACGTCATGGATTTGCTAAGAGACAAATTCGTCTTGTACCCTGGTAGCTCTGAGGAGCTCCTGAAAATGGTCACTAACCAGGCAGCCGGGGCCCTCTTGTCTCGAGAGAGCAGCTATTCCTACCTGGCAGCAAAGAGTGTCCTGACCGACGGGTCTGAGCTGCTTCACAAGATCGCGGAGTGCCCCACCTTCTACAACTTGGCCTACATTGCCCCCAGGGGGTCCCCGTTCCTCCCTATGATAAACACGCACATCCAGAGAGTTGTCAAGTCCGGCCTCGCACAAAAGTGGCAGAGTGACGCTGTGGCCTTCGCCCTTAGAATGACTCGCAATATCACGGTAGAGCAAGGGGCCCTTAGGGTGTTCTCCCTCACAGACCTTCAGCTGCCCTTCTTTATACTTGCGGTAGGAGGAGCCCTATGCATTGTGGGCTTCTTGAGTGAGCTCGGAGTTAACTCTCTGACAGACAGACAGACAGACAGAGCCCCTTAGTACAAGGACAGAACATGGTTCCAATGAGAGCGACACTATCCAAAACATTTATCTACAAAGAAGTTTCCCCTAAATTTTAGTCAAACAGGGCTGGAAATTTTTTTTTAATAAATTTCTGAAGCTAATCAGTCTCATGTTACTAGAGAGTTTAGTTGTTTTAAATATGATTTTAAGTCTGGTGTACAAAGGATGTCTACTGCACCAAGGACATTAGGTCGAAGATCACCAGGACCAAGGAAGTTGACCAGCAAGTTGAGTTTGGAACTGAGGAAAGGCTACAATTGGAGCAGAAACTTGGACTCTTAGGAAGATGGAAAAGAAATAATTGGAGAGCTTTGAACTGTGGAGATGGAGAGGACTTGAGAATATCAGGTGGACAGATGAACAAGTCCTGAGAAGAGAACCATTTTGGATGTGATTCTTGGGTGCAAAGTAAACTGGATTGAACACATCCTTAGATAGGAACTGTCTTCTGCACGACGTCATAGAAGGAAAGGTTGAGGGAAAGAGGAGCTTAGGAAGGAGGATTCAAATATTGGATGACTTAAAGGAAAGAAGACAATTCTGGGAGCTGAAGAAGGCAGTGGAGAGGCTGCATTGGCGGTCTAAGTTCACCGACAAAAGGTCGTAAGACAGAACACAAAATAATAATAATAATAATAATAATTTTAATATGTTCATAATCACATCTTTTCCTGTGAAAATTACTATGATAGCAATAATATCTGTTTGTGAATCTACTGTTTTAATGTCCTGCCACTTGGAGAATTAATCCGCAATGTAATAAAACACTCAAGAATAAACATTTAACTATGAAAGCTTAGTATGAAACCTGATTGAACCTATGGTGAGATTGGTTACAATGCAATCCCTTCGACATGCTATATGCTACTTGTGATTCAGGAAGAATCATATCTTGACAGTTACTATAGTTACTTTCATGTATTCCTACATCAGATCATGTTATCTGTGCTTATCAATATTGATAGATATTATCAAAACATATAAATTAACACTAATAATCTAGTAAAATGGGATCAATGTTTGCCTCAAACAAATATGTTTTTAGTTTGTAAAAACAGTCATTAGTCATTCTACAATATTGTTAATTAATATGTTTAGAGGAGGTCAAGCAATATCCGCAGTAGTTTGTTTCTATAAACTTGCATCTTTCAAAAGAAATCACATCAATGGTCAGGGCGTCTAATGTGTCATTCTCACAAGAGAATGGAGTGCTGGTGATGAGTTCAGGGTTTGAGTCCAGATCGAAGGTGGTTTTCCCTCAATGGTTTCTCACACTCCACTCATGAAAATGTTGGTACATTTCCCACAAATTCTACCTTACTCGTTCTGACCCTTAAAGTGTTAATATGTTGATAGCCCAAATGGTCATTAAAAAGCAGTAAGAATATAAAAGGACTTTTAAAACAATTTTCATAATGTAACTTAAACTGCTAATAAGATTATTTTAATTAATTATAGACAATTTTATGAGCATAATTAAAACTAATAAACCTTCATCGTTTAATACCATCTCATCTCATTTAAAGAAAGTATCATACTCATGATTCGCTCATACTTTGTGTGTGTTTTAATCCCTGTTTTAAAATTCAGAATAGTTTTATTTACCAATAACCAATTTTTGTAAATTCAAATAAAATAAATTATCCAACATTTTTGTTTAAAATACATGAGGAATGTTTCAAATGATTCTCAAAATAAAGTGTGTGTTTTTTTCTGAGTGAAATGTATGAAGTAGCTTATTGACAGTTGTTGTCACAAGTTCTAGCAAACTGTAAGAGCAAGTACAGTAATTACTATTGTGTTGTCTATTTAATAACCAAGTACTGGAGAAAATCTATTACTGTTTCCAGCCTGTGTCCATATATTTCCCACTAATGGCTGGCTAGGTCTGTCTTAGCTTCATATGACTTGTAATCTAACTTAATACTAAGGCAGACACAACATCCAGTCTCCGGCCGCTAACTTATCACTGTGAAACGGTAAATCCATATTTTCATCAATGATACATTTTTGGCCATGCCAGGAATTGAACCTGGGACCCTTAGCTCAGGAGACAGACACCCTACCGACTGAGCTAAGGTGTCGGACGGAGAAACTCTATATGCCTGGTTAAAAGCGTGTTTACTGTGTGTATGTTCAGTAAATGAAAGGAAATGTTGCTTCCAACTTTTAGTAGGGTCTGTGCAGATACAACTCATAGTACCCTAGTCACAAATATTGCCGTCAGTTTGGGACTCGTCAAGTGAAGATCGCCATCATGTTCCACATGAAGGGTGTTTGTGTCGAAAGAGAATGACAAGTAAATAACATCCTGCCATGGGATGGGTTCGTGGTCGATCTCCGCAAACTAAGAGAGACAATCTGAGAATAAGAACGCCATCTTTTAACTCTAAATAATTTACTGAACCATAGAGAGAATAAAATGAAACAAAGAAAGAAAGGGAAAAAAGATTAGTAGTATAGTAGGTCAAATGAAGTCTCTTATGGGATGAACATTGTTTTTGATAAATATGAGGCTAACAATATATATATATATATATATATCTAAGATACCAGGGGGAGGTTAAAGATATTAAGGGAATTCAATGGTGCTCTAATAAAGAAAGACTTGTTTAGGTGGTCATATTGTCTAAGGTGTCATTCTCACAATGACCTGGACTGCCGATGACAGGGAGATTGGTGTTCAAATCCCGGTCAGGCATAATGAGGTTGGTTTTTCTTAGTTGGTTCCTCACTCTACTTTCTTGGAAATGTGGGTAAACTTCCTCCAAGCTCAACCTCTCTCATACCAAACCTATTGGTGTAATTAGTAGATTTGTTTATGACTCAAGTTGTGAAAGTTTCAAACTCCCCAGACTATACACGTTTCAGTATTTAGTGAGTCAATTAGAAGACCACACATGTACTTACAAAACACACGAGTGAAGATTGTAACGGATAATCAATGCTCATTATTAATTCACCAAGGCTGTGGTGGTGGTGAACTAACTAACTAACTAACCGATGGAAAACAAATGAATACACCTGTGCTGAATAAAACCTCACCAGTGGCTCTAGGACGATATTAACAACATGTCTGAGTTCACACTTAAACTTGGTAAGTTTGGGAAGTAAAACATTTTACTAGCAGTCATCACTAGAGACCGGATTTTGCCTATTTGCCTTTATCTTAAAACATAGGCAGTTGAGATATATAGGTGTTTCATGTTATTACAATTACAATATGTTAATTTTATAGTGTATAGAATTGCCTATTCTGTTGATTTTTACCTATTTTATGAATAAGAGCACATTTTTTGATAGTCATATTATCATCATATAGAGAGATATTTAAACAATTCCAGACATACTACTTTTCTAAATTATATTTTGGATTACTCTATAATTTTACTTTAATTAACTTATCATACCCAAATTTATGTTTCGTTCCAACCTCAATCCTGGATCCTGGCTTCACTCTCGGAAAAAGACTATACGACCAATGAAGTGGAGATCGGGGTTCAAATACCTGTCAGGTGTATTCAGAGTGGATTTTCCTATGTGGTTTTATATTCTCTCTCCATGCTAATGAGGGTAAATTACCTCTAGAATTCAACCTTCGTCATTTCTACTCCATTAGATAAATATAATAAAAAGTAATTAGAATAACTACAATTTGACTATATCCCCCTACAAAATGTATACTAAAAAGGTGGAATTTTAAAGAAATTCTACCAGAATTTGCATGGAGGGAGTGTAGAAAACCCTTTGCGAAAAGCAGCCCTCACTAGACCTGACTGGTATTCGAACCCCATCTCCCCAACATCAGCCATTGTAGCGGATGTATAATAGTTGCACTTATATACATACACACTAGATTTATCAGAGGGGAATAGGTATAGGCTAAAATACACCTCTAATGATATTTGAAGCTTTACTCTCATAACTTGCTGCTGGTTTGATGAAATAACACTATCGATGGACTCCTCAAACTTGACAAGAGAAGGATTCTGTACTTTTGCTTATTTCCATTTCACTACAACATCTTTTTGAAACTTTTCCACTATTTTTCTTTCTTTCTGGATATCGCTGTTTATACGCAAGCAATGAGCAAGTCTCCTCTATTTGAAGAAATTATTTTTGTTTTTGTACAAACAAACACAAGTGATTATTCACGGCCTATGTAAAAGAATGTGCAGTAGGACTATAAATTACACTCAAACTCAACCATACCTATAAATTAAAGCCACTTCGACTGACAGTTGTGAGGGGGTCAGTAGATTGGACAAATCCAAACAACTGTTGTGATTACAAACAGGTCACCGGCATCATGCGCATGCGCATGAAATGTGTGTTTTTGAATGTGCTTGGCGTTGGTAGTCTAGGGCAGACAATGCCACCTAAGTGTTTCCCCCTTCCCCCCATGTAACAGCATGTAGACATTAGAGCTCTCCACCCCCCAACCCCCTAGCCCACCACCAAAGTGTTTCGTGGTTTATGGACGACCCCTCCCCTAAGACATGTCGTTAGTTCTTCAGTTCCCTTTCACGTCCAACCAAAGACCTACTATTTGTAAGCTTTCAATTAAATGTCCCAGTATTTTTACTGTATTTTACAAAATTCCCTGTTTTCTAAGTGAGTGGCAGCCCTGACAGACTGCCAAAATGACAACTATAGGCTAAGTGATATGGATATGGGATGATGCAGGTCCATGTCTTGCGGACATTTTAAAAAGCCTCAATTGTTTAGTTTGAATTCAGACTTAAGTTTAATTTTTTCTTGAGATAATTATGATGATAAAAAAAAACTAGGAAAGTTATTAAAATCCTATGATACGAAAGAAATTAAAAAATTTGAGAATTGAAATTAATTTAAGATTCCAGATTTGAACAGAAAAACTTCATATTTTTGCTTGAAGTCTGTTTTTGAGATGATATTCTGATTTTAGGTGGACAAACTTGATATCAGACTCCAGACCATTAGTTTACCACTTATAAGAATGTAATAATAAAGTATTGTGTTGTATCTAAGAATGTTTCCATTTTATTATTTATATTTTCTATAGAAATGTAATAATAAGTGAAACCACAATCAGTATTTGGAGAAACAACAAATTCTGTCAACTAACCATGTTTACTGATATGATATTAAGATTAGAGATTAGGGATTTGGATGTGTTCAGTCTCTGAACTGTATATATTTAATATTGTAAAATAGCCTTTGTGTAATAGTTTGTTTAACCTAGTTCATTTTTATTGGTTTGTATGTGTTAGTTGTTCTTTGGTTCCCGCCGTTTTTGAGTTTTCCCCTCCTTTTTTTGAGAGTGGAAAGGAGGGAGAAAGTGGGTCGTTGGTTCCTTTTGTTAGGCTGGTATTACACTATCACATTTTTCTTTGATCAAAGAAATATATTACATATATTTCTCTGATCAAATATATAATAAAATATTTAACACAGTCTTTGATCAAAGATGTGTTATTACACTACATCACATTTCTTTCACGGTCGCTACAATATATGTTATTAAAAAATGGACTCTATTGGTTTAACTCCAAGTGCAGCGACTGTGAGTGCTATTTTAATATCATTGCTGCTTAGAACGAAAATAAAACCTGTTAAACGATTGTGGATTCTACCTTGGGTTGGGTGACGAAATCAAGAGGGATTAACAGTTGGTTGCCTGCTAAAGGAACTTCAAACTGAAGATCCGGAATCTTATCAAAAATATTTATGCATGGACTGTGAAACTTTTAAATATTTGGTATCAAAAGTCACTCCATTAATTAAAAGAAAAAATATACACCTAAGAAATGCTAAGACTGCTTCGCACGTGCAGAATAATCTTTCAGTCGCCATTTTCTTTGGCTGGTATTACACTATCACATTTATGTCAAATTTCTTTGATCACAGATCTTTGATCAAAGAAATTTGACCGGAATGTGATAGTGTAATACCAGCCTAAGTCAGTTCAGCGTGGGACTCTGTACGTGTTGGGTGTCTGCTATGACGACATCTTTTGCTTTGTAAATTATTGTTTATGTGCGAGTCTGTGCTTCGGGCCCTAAAGGGGCCTTTTTGGTCCAAAACCACAGCCAATATTCGAGAATTGCCGACCTTGTTCCCTATTCGTTCCCATGCCAACCCACAAGGTAAACCTCCATTTTCGCGGAACCTTATTTAGCAGAGGTAAGCACTTATCACATTCTTATACAGTCCACTTTTTATCGGTTTTGTTGTTGTTGTTTTGATGCTAATAGTTTGGTGACTGGAAAGAACAGGATGTAAACATAGATTCAGATCCAGATTTGAAAAAGGAGTATTCAACCCAATTTTAAACAAAACATTTGTATTATTTAAATGCCGATAATATCATTTAAAAGTAAGAAGTTATCAAAATAAGATATAGTTTGACTATAATTAACCTACTCAATGTTCTAAGGCAGATATACACAGCATTGGGGGCGGGGGGTTTACAGGTGTTAAGGAGGGCATTGGCATAACTACAAACTTTTAGACGGTGTTTGGGTTGATTAAGGGGGCGTAGACATTTGGGGGTCTAATGTGACACTTGAAGCAATCAAGTTTAATTTTATTTAATACACAAATCATTAATTTTAAAAGTGTTTAGCCCTCATTTAGAATGTATTTAATGGAAATAACACCATACATTGTTATGTTCCGATACTGTCTTGAGGGAAGATCGAACCAATCACGAGAGAGTGATGCGCTGGGGGTGGGGGGAGGGAGCATTCTTCCAACGGACGAGCAGGTAGACAAGACAGTTATTCGCTGGTTTTCTTCAGAACTATACACCCTCACTACTCTTTGTTTCTGCGATGTTTAAATTAACTTGTTTGGCAAAACAATGTCGGTAAGCTGAAGAGTCTACTGAGGAGGATTTTTCTTAAAAGGTTTCTCACTCTCCTTCCTCACAAGTGCGAGGATTACTCATAGGATGTTTCTTTCCTCGTGCCTACCCCAGTAGAGTAATATCATAGATTTGTTTAACCTGAACAGGTATTATTATTATTATTAGCACCACGTCTTACTACCCGTTCGGGTTATACGCACTTACGCTAATGTGTAATGGTAGGGTGATTGTGAGATGAAATGAAGGACCTACAGTTTAACGTGGAATCCGAACCACGGTGAAGGCCTGGCATTCCACACATTCACAAGATATCTTGTCAGAGGTGAAGGAAGGGTTTGGAAATCAGATAAATCTGTGCCGGGACCGAGGGTCGAACCCCGGCCGCCAGCATAGAAGTCTGATGAACAGGTATTAAGATGTAATAAAACAACAGTTTCTGGCCACTGGTCGGGTATAGCTCTCCTCCTCCACAATGACCCAGTCTTCTCCTCTCTCCTCCATACTTCCTCCGTTCTCCTCACATGACTGTACCCCACCGTACTCATTCCTTCTCTCTTCTGTCCTGCATCGTCTCCTCCCTTTCATTTCTCATCCAAGCCATTCTTTTCACTCCTATAGTACTTCTACAATTAATTAATGTAATTAACAATTAATGTATTAATGTATGATTAATGGATCTATTTAGTGAGAACATGTAAATTTAAAGAGATGAATTTTAATAGTGTTCTATTATTTTCAAGGAAATGATGGAGAGTTATAATCAAAAGAATAAGGGTTTAAAAAAGATAATATGTTAACTATGTTTTAATGTTGGTATAAAATGTGCCAGTTTTCATTTTGTCATTTTATATGTATTGATAATATTTATCAAAAGTGACAGCTGCAGATCACGTGATTTGACGTAAGAATACAAGAAAGTGGGTCTAGTAACATTTATAGCTGCCAGATAAGGCTCTTCCTATGAAAATTGGACTGTAGAATTCAAATTAAATGCACAGTGATTGGTTTATATTAATATCTATAAAACCATTTTTTGTTCCCAGGTGTCGTATTCCTCTTGATGACCACCATACACTGTTCGCCAACGTTAAAAGAGAGCATATTTCACAACAAGGATCAACCATGCATGGAGAGACTCTCGAAATCTTGGACCAAACATAGCAGCCGACTGTATGCCAGAAATGTACCCTACATCAACCTGGTGACCTCCCCCACTCATCACAAACTAGTCACCTCTATAATCCACCACACAATGTTCAAAATGGACAGCCCCATACAAATCCTTCAGCCCTCACAGAATACAAGAATCACCCGCGACTTTCAAAACAAGACCGTGCCTACAAACAATGGAATGTTTGTGTTTGTAGGGCTGGATCAAAGAGAGTTAAGGAGGATTTTGTCGGAAGCCGAGTCCTGTCTGCCCACTTGGAGCCCCAGGGCCCAGTTTATTATGTATCTTCTCGACGACTCTGTGTGTCAAGACTCAAATAAGCAACACGTTGTGGCAACACAGTTGCTCAGAGAAATATGGCAACTTTACCAAATCTTGCGCTCTTGGCTTGTGATTGGCTGCTTGGAGGTGGAATGCAACAAAAGTAAGATTTGGAGTTATGACCCTTATCAAATAGACAAGGGTAACGGAGAAAGAGGAGTGATTAGTGATCATGGTTTAGAAGAGGGCTTCAGTGAAGCTATTGAAAAGGAAAAAGTAAAAAATCTTCATGGTTATTCCATAACAGTTTCGTTGTTTCAGCAATACCCAACATCGATACTAGTTGACAAGAACAGAAAACTTCCTCTGATAGAGAGATACGTTGGTATTGATGGTTCCATCATGGCCACACTAGCCCGATTCCTCAATTTCACGCCGGAGTTGTACAAACAACAGAAGGACGGCTTCTTTGGGTTTACTACGAGCGCAGGCAAGATGGTTGGTGGTCTGGCAGATGTCGCAACAAGGAGGGTCGATATATCTTTCAACTCTCGCTTTGTGAAGGACTACGGTACAAAAGAGGTTGAATTTGTCGTACCAGTCACCACCGATAAGATATGCATCGTCGCGCCTAAAGCCAAGAGGCTGCCCCAATGGAAGAACATGATTGTGTGTTTTGATAAGAATGTCTGGGGTTGTCTTTTAGCGAGTTTCATAATCGTCGTCAATGTAAGATATTTACTTAACAAACTAATAATGATTAAGATTAACGCATGTTTATGGTGTGACTTATTGTTGCAGCAACTGCGCGTGTTTACAGTCCACTCCGTCCCAAAGACTCCTATGTGGCTTCATGACAGGATCCTGTTTGGAGGAAGCTTCTTGTTCAGTCTGGTCATGACGAGCGTGTTCCAAGGATTCCTTGTCAACAACCTGGCCAAACCGATGTACGAGGAGGACATAGACAGGCTCGAGCAGCTGAGCGCCTCTGGTATGCCTGTACTCAGCCGTTCGCCCGACCGATACGACGTATTCAGCAACACCGACAACAAGGCCATAAAGCAGCTGAACAAGATGTTCACTTTGTTCAGAGGTTCGGAGGAACAGCTCCTGAGACACGTCATTGACAGTGGCAAAGAGGGGTTCATCGCTCGCAAGTCTATGACGCCGTTGTTTGAAACCAGGTACCTCTCCAACGAGGGTACACCGCTGCTACACACGATAGACGAGTGTCCCGCCTTCTATTACCTGGCTTACATCGTACCCCGCGGCTACCCACTGCTTATGCGCATTAACCAAGTGATCCAGCGTGCGTATTCCAGCGGATTGGCGTTGCAGTGGAGATTTAATACACGGAAACAACACATCTTAAACACAACCGCCAACAACAGAAAAGAACCCAAAACTTTTAATGTGTATAAATTACAATTGCCCTTCATCATCCTATCCCTCGGCTTGTCCCTCAGCTGTGTTTCCTTCATAGTGGAACGGAGACTCAACATTTAGACAGCATTTTGCCGATGTTTCGGGAGCAGGATCGTGGTCCAGACATTGAAGAGTGCTCGTGTTCAAGGACAGTATGGAGTTGGGAAAGTGATGGGATATACTTTGAAATATTTATTGGCCTAATTGTTAAAAAAATACGTTTACCCTTGACAGTGATAAATTAACTGCCAGGGACTCGATGTTGTGCCTGTTCTAGTCTTAGGTTAGATTATAAACACATGAAGCTGTGACAGGCCTAGCCAGCCGGTGATGGAAAATATATGGCTTGAATAATAAATTGACCAGTAAACAGTTAAACAGTAATAGATATAAAAAATAAATTAGTTTGCTGTGTATATTCATTTCCCAAACATAAAATCAAATCTTAAAACATCAATGAAATCTAAGTTTCACTTGTGTAAAACAAAGACGCTGTATTTATGAATACTAACAAACAATAAGGGTGTGTAAGGCTTCAACTACACTTTGAAAAAAGATGATAAATTCAACGATTGTGAAGCCAATAAGAGCTGGTTAAATAGTTGGTAGGTTTCCTCAAGACCAGGCCGGCTTCTAGACTTTTAATTTGAAATTACGGCCGAGCTAAACTTTGAAAACTTTTTCCTTACAATATTTGTAAGCTTTGATTTTGTTTAAAAAAAATTCTTTGTTTTATTCAATTATAGAATTAACAAATAAAATATTGAATGCTAAAATACACACTTATGTTCAGTTGTCGTCAATTAAATTACTGAATAATGTTCAAACTAAGCTGAAAACAGGTTAACCGTTTTTGTTAAATAAAACATTAAGTTTACCCAAAATAACATGTTTAAAAAAAGCAGGATCTTTGATTCAGGTCGACCTCAGTGCTATTGGGGTAAAGTGCTTGCCTCAGGACCCGATGTTCGTGGGTTCAAACCCAGCTGAGGTTGGCGGATTTTCTTTGAGTGATAAAAATCCGTAGCACAACTTCCTTTGGAGGGGAAGTAGAGACGTTGGTCCCATGTTGATTGTGGCATGTAAAATAACCCTGGAAGGTTTGTGGAAAATAACTTTCCTGGCAAAATTGGTAGGCCCTTTCACTCTCGCTCATAGAACATTCTCCTATGCTGATATACCTTATCTCTTTGATTCTAAGATGGAGCTGCGTCTTAGAATCACAGTTCTTTTCTATTTTCCTGCACTTTGCACCTTGGTTCAGAAGAATCAGACTCAAGATGAAGTGGACTGTTAATGATTCAGATGCAGAATCAGACTGATATTGGTTCAGAAGGAAGTGCTACCACCTACTGACAAATAAGGTACTGCCTGTAATGTGTTGTTAATGAAGTGACTTCTGTAATAAAAATATTTATTAAATATAACTAAGATTTTTTTTTTCTTTTTATTCTGTTGGTGATACTGAAAAATTAAGGTGTCTTAGAATCAAAGATATATGGTAACAGATCGGTGCATTGAACCTGAGATCTAAAGGATGCGATACTCACCGTTGCTCTTGGAAGGGGCAGTGGCCGTGCTATCGTTCTCCCAAGCTAGAATACCAGTGTCTATCTGCATATCCTGAACTCGAGCCTTGGTCGGACTGTTCAACAAACCTGTCAAACAATCACTCATTTAGTAATGCTACATTTTGACAAGACAAACAAAAGATTTAAAAAATAGCCTCTACTGAATTGTTATGTGACCACTGGCGGATTTAAAATTATTGTGCCCCCAGGCAAAAATTATAATACCCCCTCCCAAAAAAAAAAAAATTGTCAAGGGCTTTAGGAAGTTTTGGAGGAAAGTGGTGTTGAGGAGTTGGAGGATGGAAGTTAGTATTGGAGTAAAGATAATCAGTCATGTACAGTAAATGCTCTACAGACTACAGTAGCTCGAGTTGACATTATGAAGAAGGGGAGACTGACTGAGTCAGTTACAAAGAGATTGCAAAGTACAGTTATTTAAAAAGAAATATTTTCGTTCTGACCTAAACTTGAAGAACTATTCCGATAATGTTAGTATATAATTCTAAACGTACGCCTAGTTATTAAAAACAAAATATTATGATAAAAATAAAAATAATGTTACTCAAAATGTGCCGCCGCCCCTAAACCTGTGCCTTGTGGGCCTTTAGTGTAAATCAGCTTCGGGTTATCACCCAGACTGACATTTTCAAGGTGCAAAAATCCAACCAACAGAAGAAACCACAAGGAATTCTCCTATAAAGTGTGTTTTTACTAAGGGATTTGAATATAACGCAATCAACAATTGTTTTTCAATAAAACGCAATCGATCTCAAGATGGCTACAAAGCGGTTTCCTCTAGTATGGATCAGAATGTATTGTTTTGGATGTTACTGTTGCAATTCACTTTCGTAAGTAGCTCACACAATTGTTTTGTTTTACTCTTTGCAGTTTATTCTGATTTGTAATAAAGATATTATTTTGGTATTTTAATGGTTTATTTTTTTTGACATTATTTCATAGAAACAAAACATTGTAAATAAGAAGTGACAAAATTAAACCATAAAATCTATCAAAATATGAACGAAAAGTGAAGATTGTTCATAGTTCTGGACAGTACCCAGGTTAGCTCCCATCTAACAAATGTTTACTGGAATGCACCCACTGAGATTCGACATTCCAGACATCCATAAACCCCCTGAGCGATAAGATCAAAGTACAAACTTGCCAGAAAGACGGGATCTTCCACACGGTGGTTCAGGTTGGTAGAATGTTAAATGCAGAGTATTTTCCCCAAAATACAAATAATATATCTCTTAAGGAAAAACCTCTATTCATTTTTTGATGTGCATTTTACTATGCATGCTAGAAGGTGAGTCAAGAATCTTCTGAAAGAGGAAGTGCAAAAAAGAGAAAAATCAAAAATGAAATTGATAAATAATGAGAGGAAGTTGCGTTGTGCGTTTGACACTCCCTATCAATGAGTTTAAGATAGGATTAAACCTAGGTCGAGAGGCAGCCATGACCTCTGTCCAGTGGCAGAAGTGTAAAGACTGAATGGAGTGTAAAAGCCACATATGTACCTCAAACAGCGAAAAAGAGGTTTTCCTTAGAGATCAGCCAACTAGGAAACAGTTGGAGTTAGGCCATGTGATTGAGGCTCTTGGTCTGCCCAACCAGCCGATGGACAAAGTGAGCACCAAATGTTAGTCTTACTTGGCGAGTCTTCTCCTGTGGGGTCCATGACCTTCCCAGGCAGTTTGGACAGCACCTCGAGGGCCAGAGCAGGGCAGCCAGCCTTGAAGTGTGCGTGGGCTGTTGTGAAGTACAGTTGCCTCTCTAGCGGAGTGATCGAGTCCTCCAGCAACAGCTGACAACAAGAATAATACGACTCAGTCCCAACATGGGATAAGTCTTTAATCAGAGATCTTGAGGGTTTCATCCCTACTAAAATGAACAGTGACTAGAGTCTAAATATTGCTGTTTTGTTTGAATATCATGTTCTGGGTCCCGAGAGCCAAGAAACCAAGCAGTGAAACTCATGATACTAAGAGTGATTCCTTTGACACCACTAGGAGATGCAAGGAGGGCAAAGAGTAAGATGCTAGTACCTGTTTGTCCGGGTTGGCAGCTTTAGTGTCGCCGCCATAGCTGAACCCCGCCAACACGACGGTGTGTGCCTTCCTCTTGTCTTGCGCTGTAGACGCAATGTACTGTCTGATGAGCAGGGGGTGAGTGCGCAAGTACACGTAGAAGTTGAACACATTCGGGTTGGCTGTGGAAACAACCCTCGAGCAGGTCAGAGAACTGATTTACATTTAGAAATACAAGAGTGGACAAAACTGTCAGTTGAGTTTTGAATAATGATACGAGGATGAAATGGCGTGGCCCACTCTCAAGAGAAACCTGTCAGATACTGTTTATACTATTGTTTTCTTACTAATGTTAGCAGTGCAGCAAACTTCTCACCTGCTGGTCCGTCTCCCTTGTCGTCATCGCAGTATTACAGGTGTATATTTGACTCACCTGCTGGCCCGTCTCCCTTGTCGTCATCGCAGTATTACAGGTGTATATTTGACTCACCTGCTGGCCCGTCTCCCTTGTCGTCATCGCAGTATTGCGGGTGCATGGAGCCCGTGTTTGACTGCAGCAGTGTGTTGAGACTCCCAGTGTGATCCTTGAGGATCCACAGGGCCATGGAGCGTAGGAATGGGTCTGGGTGGGCCCGTGACAGGTCCTGGTTCTCCCCGTCTTTGTTACACCCGAGGATCTCCTGAAACATAAAAACAATAACAAACACATAGTTTACTCATAAATAAATACAATTTATTATGTCAAGCATAAAATTGCTAATAAAAATATAGCTTTGATTTGGCTTCATATTGTTGTTATTAATAAGTGTACAAGTGGCGTGTTACCTCGTAGAGGAGTCTCTTGAGACTGGCTGGAGTGGAGTCCAACTCCCCCTCGTACAGTCGAGCTATCACCATCGCCAGCTGGAAGTCCTCCAGCTTGTCCAGGCACACCTGAAACACATATGGGGCCCTTTATAAATAGGTAGGGACAAGCAACATTCACATTTGCGACCACAGGAATTCTACTGTTTTCATGCAAATAACACGAATCCAAGCTTTAATTTCTTTGTAATATGGCAAATACCAAATCATGAAATATAATTTTCAATGTGGTAACACTGGCAATAGCGCTACACCAGGGCTGCCGTTTATATGGATAGTATTAGTGTTTTTCTTATTTTATAGGTATAGAACGGATCACAAGAATAATGAGTTTATTTAGGATATTTAGATTTTTTTTTCTTCTGGGGTTAGCATTAAAAATCAAGATTTCTACTTTTACACATAAAGATACTTAAGTTTCGATAGATTGATTTTTTTAATTTCAGCCTTTAAAAGAGTTGACGCTAGGTCCAAGCAGTCATGTTAGGCAAAATTAGATCTACTTAATTTGTATTCCATTATCTTTATTTGATAATAGTTTAATCTTCTATGGGGACATGTTTCACTGTTATTATCTTTTAGTCTAAATCTAAAGTGATAATCGATTATTTCGATATTGCTATTCGTAAGACTTAAGGTAATGATATTGAAATATCGAGTTTGATAAAACTAAGTGTGAAATGTTCTGTGCGTATTTATATTTTTTCTCCAAATGTGTTAATAGTTAAATACACAATATGAACGAAAAATGTAGACAGTGTTATCCTAGTTTTTTCTTTATTGAATATTAATTCGACTAATATTTACATAAATAATAACATCACTTTCAGCTTTTAATATCATAGCTTTATGAGAAAAATAACCTCACCTTCCACATGTATCTATATATAGGTGTGTAAGAGATGTGCCCTCTAAGTGTAAGGAAGTGTTGTAAAGTGCATACTTTGTACCTTGTCACACATGCAGCAGAAACACGGACATTGAATATAAGAGAGACTGGGAGAGTAAGTTAGCCGTCACCAGGAGAAACAAGATTAGGAATGACATTCTGGAAAGAATAGGAGTACATGAGATAGTAGAGGAAGCAAGACTGAGATGGTATGGACATGTAATGAGAATGTTGGAGTACATGAGATAGTAGAGGAAGCAAGACTGAGATGGTATGGACATGTAATGAGAATGGAAAGAGAGAAGATGCCAAGGAAAATGTTGGAAATGAAGTATATAGGAAAAGACCACAAGGTAGGCCAATAAAAGATGGGAGGAGCAGATAACAGAAAGAGTATGATTGGAAAGGAATGGAAGCAATTAAAGGAGGTAGAATGGTGGAAGGATAGAGGAAGATAGAGGCATTTTACTAAACTGACCTGAACACAGGCTAGAAACAGTTGTTGATGATTATGATTATTATCTATAAATTAAATGAACATTCTGATCCAATAAAAAGTGTGTTTCGCCCAGGCTACCTAGCTGTCCAGTGTTTCGTCAACCCACCTCAATAGCGTCACGGAGCGCCCCGGCCAGAAGGAAGAAGGCGGCCGCGTGCTCAAACCTCTGCTTTCCCAGCAGGGCATAGGCGTTCTTGAGCGCCGCCTTGCGCCACCGGTCCTCTGAGAAGTTGTTGGCGAAGAAGTGGGTCATGCGTTCGTCCCTTTTCGAGCGGTAAAGTCCCCAAACCAAGCTCTTCTTCTTCATGGCCAGATAAAAGATGGCCGCATCCATTGGATCCTCATTCACCAAGTACGACGCTTTCGCCACCTGCAAGCAAATGAATCCTCTCGTATATAATTATGAGGGACGGAACTGATAAGTCCTGGTATATATGAGATCGTCAGGTTCAAGACCAATGAGATAGTGTGTCGACTGTACCTTCTCAATGCAAGTCTTGAGCATGGTGTGGTTCCGGAGCCACCAGCCTACGCCCAGCTCCTTGAGCATAGCCCACTTTGGACTACCCTTGGCGTAGGACGGTATGAGCCCCAACAGCTCCTCTTCACTCTCCGAGTGGAAGGCCCAGACAACGTTGTTAGTGCCCATGCCTTGGCGCTGGAAGTGTGTTCGCTGGGCGATGGGCAGGCAGCGCAGGAGATAGTTGTAATGTTTCATGGCCATCAGGAACCTGAGGCCGCAGTCGTCTAGAGAGTCTAGAACAAGACACGTGTCTCTAGAAGTACGCTCTACTTAGCAGGAGAATTATATGTGTGCAAGGAGGTATTTTTCATTTCTAGTTCAGCTCAAAGAGAGTTTTAAAGAGAGCAGAGCTTGGTAACTTTTTTTGGAAAACAATCAACCTACCCCAATTGGAATGCAAACCTCGAATTCTTAAGGGCATTCAATGATTCGAGAAAATTTTAAGATTCAAGTATAGAATATATAAAAAATTTGAGTGAAATTTGTTTTACAGCTCTAATATTACTTAATGGTGGTTCAGAACCAATTATAACTATAGGATGAACTTAACAACCAGGCCCCAGGCCAGTAATTTAACACTTAACTGAATGTATGAGTGTTATAATGAATGGACTATAAGAAAGAATGTTAACTTTCATTAATTATTTGTATTTTCTATCATACTATTATATTTATATTTCCTCTTAACTTCATAATTTTTTATAAGATTTGAATTCATAAAATAGTGGATTTGACCCAAGTCTATTTATAAACATATCAAACTTCCCACACTTCTTCACTCTATTTTTATTTTTTTTGTCCATACCTCATATCCTTTTAGTGAACAAAAAAAAACTAAACAAAAGTTACATTTTCATATTAAACTATTAAATTTTCTCAAAACATTATTGAATTCATCTGATCAAGGTTATTTTGGTCACACTCAAAGTTTAAAAGACTCCGTGATTGACTTTTAATGACTGTTGTTTTCTTATGATTTCGACTGAGAATTGCCACAAGATCGACAAGTTGCTGTCCCCAGATAAAGAACAATATTTGTACTACATTCTGACACCTTGGCTCAGTTTGTAACATATCTGTCTACTGAGCTAAGGGTCCCGGGTTTGATACCCCTTTCACAAAGTATAGTTATAGAGGTTTTTAATAGCTTTTTAAAATTGTACAACAGGAAATATTGAGGGGGACTGTTTACTATAAACTATGAAGTGATGTTATAAATTTATATGTATAGATCAAACCGAGTGCTCGAAAGTACTAGAAATTATAGAATCAAGTTCAAAGAGCTTCTAAGTCTCAACTTTAATTTCCGAGTACTCGTGCCCCATTATTTAAAACCCTCCCTGCTTCTCACCCGTAGACATATCCTCGCCCTCAGGCATGCCAGACAGGTTCTCCTTGGCGATAGCGTTCTTGGCAGCGTCAATGGCAAATCTCTCGGCAAAGTCCGTGTTACAGGTGGAGACTGTGTCGGCAAGGGCCAACAGATGCATCTGGTCTAGACTGGACAGCCCTGGCAAGTGCGTGTGGGTCAGGAGACGAGACAGCAGGCGGCCCTGGGGAATAGAGACACCCTACAGATCACCCTTTTAAAGCTCCATACAACATAATAATAACCTGCTTTGGTGGCCACACGGACTAAGATGTCACCCTTGTAATAGACTGGACTGCCGATATCAAAACTAGAGTTTCTTTAGACCTGCAATATGTCCAAAAACACTCACAACCTTCTAGTGTTCTATCGGTGAATAAATGTCATGTTGTTTAATAGTTATTAAATAAAGGTTCTATAGTGTATTGTTTTAATTTTTTACACCAGCCCTACCTATATCCACGAGTTTTCCAATTATATGTGTATCAGGTCTGTTGGTCTTTTTCTTCCCTCCCTCACTTAGTATTATCAAGAAGTTAATGTCGTTTTGAGACTCCGAATGACCTACAACTAACATGTGAGGACGATCGCTCACCTGCCAAAGTGCGATAGTGTACCTACAACTAACATGTGAGGACGATCGCTCACCTGCCAAAGTGCGACAGTGACCTACAACTAACATGTGAGGACGATCGCTCACCTGTCTGGGTCCAAAGTGCGACAGACCCTGTCTCTCGTTGTTGACCGAGGGTCTACGGTCGTGTCTGCGCCCGGGAGAGTTAGGTTCATCCTCCAGGATATCATCCAGGGACTGGTCACCTGCCCCGATCGTTCCGTTAAACAGTTCGTTGTAGTCCTACAAACACAACAAAACGCTCGGATGTTCCAAACAATTCAGTAGGCAATACCAAGCCCACTTTTACGATTCAAAGTGAGCCCAAATCAAAATTCTAGTTTTTTTGCTAATTGTGTTATGCTGCAAATAAAATCATAACTTATATATACAACACTATCCAGTAGTTTAAAACCATTTAGAAAATGTCTTATTGCATAATTGTTTGAAATATTTCATTCTAAGCTAATAGTCAAAGTTATTATCACAACAATAAATTCAAATAATTTAAATATTATGATTAGAATATTATTTTGTAATATACACAAAAGCTCGTAATGGGAATAATTGAGTATTTTAGCTGTTTATTATTTATTGCCAAGGACAAAAATCTTTTCTAAGCAACGTAAAAGCCGAAATTTTATTTTTGAAACCAAGTCCAATCTTAACACCCCCACCCCCACAATAATGTGGTTAAAAGGGGTCCCAAAAGCCAAGTTCACAACGAGTTTTAAATAAAACATCTAGTGTTGTTAGAGCAATATGTGTACAAAAAATATTAAAATGATACAATAGATTTATCTACAAACATTAAAAAAAATATTATTTTTTAAGAGAAAGAGTTAAGTTCATCTTAAATCAGATTTCTAACAGAATTAAACATAATCCTACAAGTTTTAATATCTTTTAATCAGACAAGAGGAAATATTTCGGGACAGTTTGAAGAGACAGGTGGCGCCCCCTTGTGAAGGTGTACCTGGTGATCATCGCACATCTGTACACTGATGCCCGTGGTCTCCTTGTCGGCCGCTAGGAGGGTCCATAAGGGAAGAGGAGGGATGGACGTGATCTCGGCGTAGTCAAGGGTCAGCTCTTCGGGGATCGCAGTGGTGGAGCCCCTCTGCTCCAGGGGACTAGTTGTACCTGCAAGAAGTGTCGTAAAGTAAAGTCAGATAAAATCTTCCACTCAGGTTGAAAATATTAACAAATTCAACCTGTTTCAGTGGTGGCTTGATCTAGCGCGATACTCTCGCAGTAGACTAGACTGCCGATGACAAGGAGATCAAGGTTCAAATCTGGGTCGGGTGTACTTAGGTTTGTTTCCAAAATGGTTTTCCACTCTCCTTCCAGACAAATGCGAGTAAAATTCCTGTAAATGGTAATCGTCCTGATCCCTGGACTATTAGTGTAATTAGTGCATCAACCAAACAGGTAATAAGACTCTGTGCTAAAAGAAAAAACAAAACATTTAAGTAGTATAACGAAACAAGTACAACAAATACGGCTAAAATTGTGTACATCCCATACAAACTAAAGATAGGAGGTTGAAAAAGCTTTGGTTTAATTTGCTTAGACATTGTTTCTTTTTTCTTCTATATCTTTTAATTTGCTTCTGGTCACAATATGGTCGTAACATTGAGTTCAAATACATCTTTAAAGTGTGAACTGTGTTCCTCTCTGTCCAGTGTCAGCAGTGTAGAGTGTGAACTGTGGTGACAAGAGAGAGACTAGTGTGACTGACCTGCCCCAACATAGCTGACAGAGAGAGTGCGCGAGCGTGACCAGCCTCTCTGTCGCACCAAACTCTCCTCGTCCGTACCCGACTGGAACGTCCCTTGCCGCACAGAGCATGTTCCTGAGATGCACCTGTTGACGGACCAAACAATATCATCCTGGCTCCAGTTTGAAACCAAAACAGTCTACAACTAGACACCACTCCGTGGCCGGTGACAGGGGGATCAAGGTTTGAATCTCCATAGGGTGCAATGAATGTTCTTTTTACCCTCCGCTCCCTGCATTGATGCGGGTGCATTTTTTACATATTCATCGCTGAATCTTGACCGCTTATATCAATCAACCTCTATGTTGAAAATATTATCAAATAAATTGTAAAACATTTTTATTTTTATAATTTACATTCTAAGTTAAAGGGATTTTAATTAATCTCTGTCGAATGTGATCCATTTAAGATTCTAGATCAAATAGAAAATACTCTATTTAAATTTGAAAAAATCAATTTCGAATAATTTCTAATAGAATTAAGACAATTATTTGTAATTTATGGTTTATTGAGTGGAATTTATTTGGAGTACGTGAAGATCATGTTTTCATTTCGAAGCCAAGTCAAATAAAATGTTTGAAATATTCCTGAAAATAGTTTATACAATGTTCTTTGAGTTAAACAAAAAACAAATGTTTGATTATTTATATAACTCTAAGCAATAAATATTATATATAAGCAATTTTGTAAAAATATACAGATTTAATACAAAATTGATAAAATAAGTTCCTATATCAAAATGTTATTTAATTACCACAAATGTGTGTCAGTTAGTCTTCACTTAACCTGAAGGGTTATTATAAAAATGTTTCAAGATGAACAGAAAATGAAACTAACTGAACACACACACACACACACACATGTGTAGATATACCCTAGCAAGGACATGTCACCTGACTAGATGCGCCAGGATGGCTTTGACCCAGCGTATCTTTCCCGAGTTGAGTAGCTCCATCAGTTGCTTCGGGTGATACTGAGGCAGCACCGGGCACGCGATGCGGCTAGCCTCAAACAGACCGTAGTCCGTCATATAGTCTGCAGAGCTGATCTGGTCTGCTTGCACAATGGCACCTGGGACAAGTCATCAGTTCATTAGCGGTTGCTCTCTCACTGTAAGCTTTTATTTGATTCAAGCTTCTCAAAAAGCAAACAAGAGAGGTTTGTGTCAAATAAATATTTAATTTAAAAAAGTCATTCCTCGATACTTACTGGTATCAAAAGAATCAAGAATAGATCCTAATATTACAATTTTTGATACCTAGATTATTATTAGCCTTCAAAGTACAATAATTGGTAGTCCTGGCATTTTAACAAAGTGGCAAAATACAGAAATGAGCAATTTTCTGTTGTGATCAGTATATTAAAAGTTATTTTGCTGTTAAAATTTACCAATTGCCAGTTCAATTTACTATCGGAAATTTAGACAGAAAAGTAGCACAATACAACAAATTTAATATTACTGAGCCTTTAAAATGGCTTATAATTAAAAACATAGGCGAAAGATTGAAATGTGTATTCCCAGTCCTCGGGGGATTTCAAACATTTAATTGGTCAGTCGAGGATAGAACAAGTCAGTGCTGAAATGAACATAAAAATAAGTTATAAAATATTCAATAATCATGTTAGGGAATAATTAGCTAATTTGATCTTTACACCTGCCAATTTGTTGCCAATGTTCTAGTGACAGCGGTTTGACCTAAACATTACAAACTCTACAACAAAAGAAGGAAGATGGTGACTTTGAGAGTTTAATGAATATTTTAAAAATATCTCTTTAAGGAAAACCTCTCAACTTCCTAAACGAGGAAACCAAAAACCACAAAAAGGGGAAAAATGAAAAAAATAAGTTTTCCTACTAGAGATATTTTATATTTCCCATCCAATGTAAATTTCCTGCTTTTGTCCTTTATGTTGTTTGTGCCTTTCACAGGAAGGACAGATCTAAGAGCCATGCGAGACACATGTAATGACATCTTACTAAAGATAAGGACAGATCTAAGAGCCATGCGAGACACACGTAATGACATCTTACTAAAGATAAGGACAGATCTAAGAGCCATGTGAGACACACGTAATGACATCTTACTAAAGATAAGGACAGATCTAAGAGCCATGCGAGACACACGTAATGACATCTTACTGAAGATAAGGACAGATCTAAGAGCCATGCGAGACACACGTAATGACATCTTACTGAAGATAAGGACAGATCTAAGAAATGTCAACATTTACGTACAGGACCCCACATAAACACCAGAGTGTGATGTTAGGAGTCGAGCTGTATCTATTTCAGACTTCATTAACGAACCTCCTAAACACAGGGAAGAAAGAGGGACAGAGAAGAAGAAATGTTTAAAAGATAACAAAAACAGGTAAACAGATAAAACTAAGAAGATATGAACAGGACAGATGGGCTTCATGCTGCGGTGTCCGTCATGCCCAGAATCAGTGGTGTACCCAGAAGGGGGGAAGGGGGGCAAGTGTGGCATATTGACATACCCCTATCAAGATTTGGATAAAAGCTCAAAACCAATGAAATACAAAATAAAGCAATGAAGTTGTGTGTTATGAATAGGCTACATTTAAAGACCAGCTTACAGCTTGACATTCTAAATACAAACAACTGTTCCAACTTAAAAACATCCCTCGAAATTCCCAATTAGAAAAAAGAAAATTACAGAAATAATTAAATATTTAAGCCCCCCACATCCCTTCCCACTCAAAATGAAATTAGTAGTGCCCCGTCGTCTAGGGTAGCGTCCCTAGTTGTCAATTCAATAATCTCATTCGTCCCACACACAATGTTGGTTTGGTCCGTGGCAGTCGGGAGAGCACCTGTTGGTTTAGCCCGTGGCAGTCGGGAGAGCACCTGTTGGTTTGGTCCGTGGCAGTCGGGAGAGCACCTGTTGGTTTAGCCCGTGGCAGTCGGGAGAGCACCTGTTGGTTTAGCCCGTGGCAGTCGGGAGAGCACCTGTTGGTTTAGCCCGTGGCAGTCGGGAGAGCACCTTCATCTCAGTTGTCAAGGTGTTTTTTCCCATTATAGGAGCGGGAAAAGATTTGTTTAAGGTTATATGCTTATGTATTACTTGTGCTAATGTGCTTGTAATAAGAAAGTGTGAATTTAGAGAAAGTGTGCCCACATTTGTGTAGAGGTAGAGTGGAAACCCGTTTGGGAAAAACAACCCTCAGTACAAATGACCGGGATTTAACCTTGATATCCTCGTTATCGGCAGTTTTGTCTATACTGAGAGTAACGCCATTAAGACCACGATTAAAAAACAAAAATATAAGTCAATTTATTGTAAACTTAAATTCTAACAACAATGTCTTTATAAAAAATTGAAAATATTCCCTTAAAAAGTTAAAAGCCTAAAAGTAGCATGTGCTAGTAATTGAGTGGATAATGCTTTATTTCTTTGTCCAGTGGCAGCAGTGTCAAGTGCATACCATGTTCTTCTTTTCATTGTAAAATGACAGATTGCGTTGCTGTTCAGTCTTGGTTGTAAATTTATTGTTTACTTGGTTTACTGTGTTGTTTAGAATTTCCACTCTTGCTTACTACCTCTCCATTGAGAGGCCTTCCTCTCTCCTGATTGGACAGGCAGGTACCCCCCTCCTCTCTCTTTATTTGCCACTGGCTGTTGGCTTATGTCTCTCCAAGAAGTAACATGTTTGTTTGTTTGTTTGTTTGTTTGTTAAGTGTTCATCATAGTTTGATTGTAGTGTTGATGTATTCCTTGTCCTAATTGTTAGTGGTTCATTAGTGTGGAAGGTTGAGATGGGGGAAAGTTTAAAGCTGACTTACAAGTACCCAACTTGTCGTTTAATAAAGTAACATTCTTCAGGTGAGTCTTTCATTGTCCTAATCTCTATACAGTCCACCTCTCGATTATGCTCACCTGCGACCAGATTGTTCAACGAGTCTAACTCTCTAAGATGAGGTGTTAAGAAAATGAAAGCTGTCAATCTACCTCGTTTCTTCTTGCTGTCCAGCATGGTGAGGTTGATGGAGCTGACCCGAGACAGGTGAGGCATGGAGCTCACAGTAGCGAGACGTCGTTGGGAGGTTTCCTGAAACAGGCGGGAAACAAACACTTTCAAAACAACCTCACATATCAGAGTGATTGTATATTTCCCATCTTTTTGATTCGTTTAGAGCCTCCCAAGAGACAAGACAAGACTTGAGCCTGTATCGTTTTTGGTGGTTATTAAAATGATTGGATTTTGTTTGATGAAACGTTGGATTTTGTTATAAAAAGTTGGTAATTAACTATTTATTTTTGAATAACCTGATGAGATGGTATGGACAAGTAATTAGATATAAAATAGGGATAAATCCAAGGGGAATCGCGAAGACCAAGTTTGATAATTGTTATTTAAGTGATATTTTTTCTTCTTCTTTATATTGAAATGTTTCCCTGTGATTATAGCCCATTTGAACACGTCTTTTACAAATGGTCTTTGGTTGAGAAAAATATATTTCTAGCCTGAGGGAACCCTTTGATACTTACTGGAATCTTGCCATCATTAATTTACATTAATTACATCAACAAAAGTAACTCTCGTTCAACTTAACGACCAACATCCTCACCTGAGCAAGTGTCCTCAAGTCCTCATCTCGAAGGTTCCTCGTGTCCTGAACTTCATCAGATTCCTGGTGCAGTAGGGCCAACCCTCTCTCTCGTAACTTGTTAACTAGCAGACAGACAAGCAACCAACTAATAAGTAACAATTTTTCACTTTTCCTCCTAAAACCTTCTACAATATTGTTTTACAAATTTAAATTGCTTTTTCTTTGTTGTTTCTCTTCAGAAAAAAAAACAAAAAAAAACAGAGGAATAGAAAATGAAAACAAGTAAGTGTGGGAAGATGTAAATCAAAGGTTTTAGCAATTTTAAATTAAACACTGTAAACAGAAAACTGATAATTTGCCCTTTGCTCAGTTTTTAAGGAAAACCACTTTTCCTAAATAGTTTTTCCTCCTACTCATCTACACATTTAATCAAATTAATTGAGTAGGGAATGAGGATGGTAGAATTGAATGAAAATGTACCCACATTTGTGTGGATGACGGTTGAGCGACTATATAGCCTTCAGTTCACTCAGCTAGAATTCAAACCCCGACCTCGTGTCACAGACAAACCAGTCCCAATAGTGCGGGTCTGTAGCCTTTTCATGCATAAAGTTGGTATTAGTGTATTGATAACTTTAAATAATCAAAATAAATCAGTTATATATAATTCAATTCACTCCTTCGGTGACCGATGCCCAAATTTGAAAAAATATTTTTTTTAATTTGCGATAGGCTTGATTTTTTTTAAGCACTGCATTTTACTGACTGATTGGGATACATGCTTATGTACTAATTAGGCTAATGAGTTTAAAATTAGGAAGGTTGAATTTAGAGAAATGTACCAACATTTGTTTGGAGGAAAAAACCACGGTAAGTAACCCTGACTGGGACCCTCTCATCAGCAGTCTAGTTTATCACGAGAGTAGTGCCTTGGGCCATGCGGCCACACAAGTGCGTAGCTTTCAGATTATGTTACACCACAGGTGAATGTGTACAAGTTAGGGACATGTACCACTTCAAGTTGGAACAATATTATGATAGGAAATATTGGGAGACTATTTTCTATTAAATGATATTATTATTATTATTACTATTATTATTATTATTAGCACCGCGTCTTACTACCCGTTTGGGTTATACGCACTTACGCTAATGTGTAATGGTAGGGTGATTGTGAGATGAAATGGAGGACCTACAGTTTAACGTGGGATCCGAACCACGGTGGAGGCCTGGCATTCCCCACATTCACAAGATGTCTTGTCAGAGGTGAAGGAAGGGTTTGGTAATCAGATAAATCTGTGCCGGGACCGAGGATTGAACCCCGGCCGCCAGCACAGAAGTCTGACACCTTACCCCTAGACCGCCAGGTAACCCGAAATGATATTAAAGAAAATTAATTTAGTTAGAACAACACCCGCCTCGATGTCCGTACTACTCGTGTTAAACTAGGATGCTGAAGACGTAGAAATCAGGGTTCGATCACAGTCGGGTGCACTGAGGGTAGTTATTCCTAAATGGTTTCCCACTCTCCTTACATGCAAATGTAGGTGCAATTCATCTCAATTAAACCTTCCTTATCTTTAACTCATCAGTGTAATTTGGGTAGTAAGATTCCTGCGAGTGCTACTGCTCGCCCAGTGTTGACTCACTGTCGGGCTTCCACTGCGAGTAGACGTGCATCTCGCTGTCCATCCCCACCACCAATATCCCATCCCTCACCCACGATATCTGCATGGGGAGAGGAGGGAGACCATCGGCGGTGAGCAGATCGATCTTCCGCAGCTTCATCCATCTGCGAGGAGGGAGGACAGCTATTAGCTCTACTTTCATGTATTCATACGTCAAGTCCTGTGATCCGCGGCTGTCACTTTTGATAGACATCGTCAATACATATAAAGTAACAATCGTAACACTCCATGGCGTCAGCGAACTACACCGAATGTACAGCCGCCACATGTTGGTGAATATAGTGCCAACATTTACGGATAGAAGGTGTCATGTGGTCAGCAAAAAGAGACCTCTGGCCATTAATCTCAGTTTTCTTTACCGGAGCCACCACTTTATTCAAGTAGTTCCTCATTGGTCCTAACGAGGCTGAGTTGACCTTGTTACAGACTGGTTCAAAGAAAAATCTGTAAAGGCCAGGGATTGAACCCGGGACCTCCGTATTTGTATTCAGGAACGCTGACCATTGGGCCACAGAGGCGGTAATATAATAATAATAATAAAATAGTAAAATGTTATAAATGTTGATCATGCCAACAATATTTTCTAAAAGACCATTCCTTTGACAACTTGACTGTAGTTAACAACAGTTTGAATATCCGAGGGGGGTTATCGGTGACTTGGCTGTAAATGGTAGGCTAAGTTCTGGGGTGAACATGTTCGGAGGTAAAATGGGGCCCTCTAAGGTTGAACAGTTCTTTGAGGTACTCATTATTCACATTTCTATTTAGCCCTTGCCTGATCTCGTCGACAAATTGTGGGACGGCAAGGGACGAAGCCTTCCTGAGGATGGGTCTGTTGGTTGTCTGGGACTCCTTCATGGCCTTCATGTTGGCTTGGGCCAAGTCGCTGGACACCGGCGTGAACAACATCACCTGGTGGGACAGAGACGGTGTGACCACACATTTGTAACCAATAGTAAGGATCAAAGGGAGGCCTTGGGGTGTCCCAAGTTGAAGTGAAGCCAAATCATGTTACATTAAATATTTTTAAGGATATCAGAATAAATACCCTCAAATCCTACTGGTATATTAATGATCAATATTAAATTTATGATCTTTGACACCTTGATGGAAGTATTTTACTAAACTAACTTTGATAACGTCCAAAGAAGTTGAAAATTAAGGTTGGTGTGGTTTTAAATCCAATATTGTGCAAGTGTTTGTGAATGTGATTGACTGACCTTACTGCCGACAGCGACTGTAAGGATGTGAGAGCCGTCTTCCTTGGACACCCAGTCCAATTGCACCAGGTGTTTCTGCGTGAGAGGGCAGGTGTTACCACACTCGATGATTGACTTGCGAAGGGACTGCAAGGTGCTGAAGCTCGGCACAGCCAACAAACCTAGACCAGAGAACAGCCACTCTAGAAACTAGAAATGGAATACTGGACAACTTGATAAAATAAATATACTGTGAAGTAAGACAAACACAAGATGAAGGAAAGAGAACAAACACAAGATGAAGGAAAGGGAACAAACACAAGATGACTGTTACAATGAAAAGAACAACACTGATCACACTTTACACTGCTGACGCTGTACAAAGAGGTAACGAATACCTCTTGAAGAAAATCCCCCGCTACCACACAAGTTTATGGTTAATAAATAGACAGAACTTATTTTTTAAATATTTGTAGCATAAATATTGTTCTTAAGTAGGGGCGTGCGAGACTCGAAAATATCTCAAAAATTCGAGAAAAGCTGCAAATAACGGCCTAAGAAATTAAAAAACCAAACCAGGAACTAATTATTTCCAATAATGTCGTAATAACCCAAAAATAGGCCGTAAGTCCCCACCCAGTCCAAAACAGCCCTCGTCAATAAATTTTTTGGTTATAAATATTGTTTTTCAATATCAAACTTTGACGATATAAGCTGTTACACTACAAAATTAAATTATAAACGGTGTTCATTGTAACTACCGGTCACTATTTTATTAATTGCATTTAAAATGTGTATGAGTTATTTCTCAAGTGTTTGAATGAACTATAAGACAATCTAAAGCAAGCGCCAGCTCAAATGTCAAAAAGAAACTTTATTAACTATATATTTACTTTAATAAACATAATTTGTAGCACCCTCTCAGTTCTTTACCTCGTAGTAATAGGCCACTAACGAAAATACTACAAGGATAAGAGGGAGTAATCTAACATAATAACAATAAAGAGAAAATAGCATCAGCAAGAGTTAAATGTAAAGAGTAATTTAATTAATTCAAAAATAACAGACCGTAATTTAAGTGGCCTTAATTTATCTTGTAGAAAGAAGAAAAAAAAGTTCATTACATTATTGCTAAAAAAGATTAATTCAATTGGATCAGGTTAGCTTTATATCAATAAAGCTATTAAAACAATTAATAACCAAATCTATTCAAGAAAAATAAAAAGCTAGAAGAGCCTTTCTAAACTGTTACAAAAGCGTCTGAACATCTACAGACATTACGATATCTTTATATTCCATACTTTTACTTAAATATCACGAGAGTATTCAAATTTTACCCAAAACGAAAGTACCTTCAAGTACTACAATATACATTTATACTACAAACATTAAGTTAACTAAAACGAGAGTTTCACACCTCAAACCTAATGTAAACTCACGCGGGACTACTTGAATCGGCATCATTCAAATAATGAGCAAAGTCTAACAATTGATACTAAGTTAAAGAACATTTAGAAGTTTGCCACATTTATGTTACACAAAATATTGGAATGTATATAAATGATTTTAAATATACAACAACAAAAGCTAGGATAATACGGATAGTCTAAATATCCAGATTATTAAGATAGATAAATTTAATATAGGACATTTCGTTAAGTTAGAACAGCAAACATTGAGAATTTACAAACATCTTTAAGAAAAAAAGTCCTTAAATGGCGACGTGAAACTGTAGTTACTTTTAATTTGAAAATAGTATCAAATAATCCCCATACTTAATAAACAAATATCAGCCTATCTCGACTATAACAAAATTAAATTAAATAGTTAAAGTTCCATAATTCAAATTTCTAAGAAAAACTATAAATATTTACAGAGTATTATAACTTTCCTTCACAGAGTCCAGATTTTTGGAAGTCATCTCCTGACGATATAAAATAATAACCACAGTCCATCCATCATGGCGTCGATTTCAATAGTGTAATATAAATAAATATGACAGAGAAACATCCTCGATGGTGCCGAGTCCAATAGTCAGCTTACATCTTCCACACGTTCATAATATATAGTGGTCTTACTGCATAGTTATGATAAAGGGGAGTAGTTCAAACTAAGTCAGTGACGTAACATTTTGGAAGGATCACGCTGTCTTTCTCACGTAGGCCATCGTGCTTGTTGGTCGCTGATTGGTCATCCCGCTCCGTATAGAAGATACTCGGGTTTGTTGTCAAAAATCTTTTTAACTGCTTGGCTGCTGATGTCAGAGATCAGGTGATGGTTGCTCCAATCCGCCCACAGAGGGCAGCCATGTCCGCATGCACTCTTCCCCAGGTATGCAGAAAATCGCCCATCAGCTATGTCTAAACCGGGCTGGTCGGAACATCAAGGCAAGGTTGCCTCGCTCCTCGATCTAGCACGTTTTGAAGCCAGCCAGGTTATCCAGAGGGTATGCATATGAACAGTTTACATTGTAGAGAGTTGATGGTGAATTATAGTGAATTATATTGTTTGTATATTGCTTGAAGTGACATGGAACTACAATAGTGAAGAATACTATTGTAGGCAATTTGAATAAATGCCGACGTTTCTTGGAGTGGGTAGTATGAATCGGCCGATAGTCTATGCAGCATCGGTTTGGGTGGGGCTTAGATTGTAAAATACAACCCTTGTATTGTTACAAATTTACATTTTTGTACTTTTAAAGGACATTTTCTCATCTCGTGTCTCGATACTTTTATTATATTCCCGTCTCAAATTGAAAAATGGTTCTCGCACATCTCTATTCTATTCTATAGGACTTGAACTCGAGTAAAATTTGTTTCAGCTCAGAGTGATAAGCGCCTCCACGCGCCCAGATATTAAGGACCCAAAGGAAACCCGGGGAGACCTACCTGTGCCCGACTTGGGGTGCAGCTCATTGCTGTGCCCTGTGTTGACCATGTCCCCATTCTTTGGTGAGCGCACATCATCCGAGGAGAGCGCCTGGATGAGGTGGTTGAGGCGCTGTTTCTTCTGCAAGAAGCGACTGTCATAAAGATAGCTCAGGTCCAGGTGGGGGTCCACCTGTATCCGAGGCAGGTGGATGTTCTTCAGGTGGATAGTGTCCTCCAGCACCCACTCCGACCCTGGACAACCAATACACCCACTCAACGCTCACCTCCTGCGCTCTCACACTCAACACTCACCTCCTGCGCTCTCACACTCAACACTCACCTCCTGCGCTCTCACACTCAACACTCACCTCCTGCGATCTCACACTCAACACTCACCTCCTGTGCTCTCACACTCAACACTCACCTCCTGTGCTCTCACACTCAACACTCACCTCCTGTACTCTCACACTCGTAGATGGCCACACACAGGTTGACATATCTGGAGTCGGGGTCATTCTTGGATGGTCGAGTGAATGACTTGCCGTACTTGTAGGCGCAGGCGATACGCCCGCTGTACCCAGCACTGATGTTGAGTGGTTGACCTGTTGGGGCGATTGATACACAATAACACAGATGATATGACGGGATGTCCCAAGGTGATAGCGTAGCCACACAGGACTATATTCTCGGTGAGATCAGACGTCTATATGGTATAGAACTGTGAGGAGGTATCTACCACGCATTCAACGTGAGTTGGGGCCTAATATAGTCCCTGTAGCAAGTAACAATCATCCTAGCCATACACAAACATGTTGATATTACTACGATATTTCACACTGTTACATTAAGTGACTCTTACCAATGAGCCGCAAATTATGTTATCTCTCTTGAGATAAACAACAGCTTTACTTTATTTTTTATTCTTTACTGATACATAGTAGACTCATACATTATAATTACTTCAATTTTCTCCTTTCTCTCTTCATCTTACTTGCCATATAAACTAGATACAGTCCAATTTTCATAGGAAGGACCTTTCTTACACCCAAAAATAATTATAAAAACTCTTCCATCTATTCATACGCCAAGTCATATATTTAATAATAAATAATAATAATAATAAATACTAATAATAATACTAATACTAATACTAATACTAATACTAATAATAATAATAATAATAATAGCAATAATATAGTAAAATGTTGTCAATGTTGACAGTTTTTTTTTTCTAAATGGCTCTTTCTTTCAGTAATGATGCAAGAAACATTCCAGCTCCTCCCGTGCTATGTTTGTAAACCAGTGTATCGGTGTACTGACCAGTGATGTCTATTGTGGATTCCTGGTCCTTCCGCAGCATCTCCCACTCACACCACTCGTAGCCGCGCTCGGCACTCTTGGAAGCTTTGTCAACCTTGCATTTCCAGAACCTAAAATTACCAAAATTTCAATATATTTATGTTTAGGGGAAAGTGTTGAAAACATATATATTTAAATAATTGAGAATCAAAATAATTATTATTATCTGGTCATGCAATACAAATGTGTACTAATTAGATTAATGTATTAGCTCAGTCGATAACGTGTTTATCTACCGAGTCAAGGATCATGAGTTCTATTCCCAGCATGGTCAAATAATTTATCATTGATGAAATGTGGATTTCCCCTTTCACAGTGATTTACTTTTATCATTTAGCGAGTCGCGTCTTACTACCTGTTCGGGTTATACGCTTATGTACTAATTACGCTAATGGATTTAGGAATTGGGAAGGTTGAATTAGAGGAAGTGAACCCGCATTTGCGTGGAGGAAGAGTGGAAATCCATTTAGGAAAAACCACCTCCAGTTCACCCGACCGAGATTCGAACCTTGATCTCCCTATCCTCGGCAATCTAGCTCAACACGACTGGCGCGTTAGCCAACTATGCCATCGAGGCGGGTTTCACGGTGATGAATTAACTGC
>CABFVZ010000245.1:151191-203601 GCA_902151445.1 Timema monikensis | reverse complement strand
GGGGGGGGGGGGGATAGGATGTTGTGTTTGTTCTGGATTTAAGTTAGTTTATAAGTCATGTGCAGATATATTGAGTGGGTTCAGAAAGTACATGTTCAAAACCTCAAATAAATGCTAGAGATGAGTAAAGATCGATTTTAGAGGACGTGTATCCACATTTGTATATAGGGAGAGTAGAAAAACTTTTAGGAAAAAAACTGCCCTCATTTCATCGAGTGAGATTCCAACCCTGATCTCCCAATCAGCGGCAGTCCAGTCTATTGCAAAATCAATGCCTTAAGACTATCTGACCACTGAAGCAGGAATGATGCCTTTGATTACCTTTACAGAACGAGTGCAACATGACAGAGGTGTACCTGATGGTGCTGTCTGAGCAGGCGGTCACCACGATGTAAGGAGCAAAGCATGCTGGGTAGATGGAGGCAGAGCTGAGGTGACCAGCAGCCGGGGCAGCATGGACCACTTCCACTCCATCGGGCAAGGGGAGGTCCTGAGTGCACACCTGGACAACGTGGCAACACGCAGTTAACAACAGGAACAAGCCAGGACACAGTCAGAGGTACTCGGATATTTATAGATATACTCCTCGCTGTGTTTTACTAAATCGAGGATTCATCCATGTGAGGATCTCCTTTATAAAAAATAATGTAATGTAAGGAGGCCAACCTGAAAAGACTAACCTAACTTAACCTAACCTGAGAAAAAGTTTGTAGGAAAAAATACTGCAAGGGAGGCCATGAAAGTAGTGATGGGTCGAACCAGCTCGTTGATGCGAGCTAGCTCACATAAGCTCGCTCACTCAAAAGAGTCGTTCATAAGAGTCATATCGTTCACCACATGGCTCGCTCGCTCCCAATCCCTTCACCCCTTCCCCTAACTAAGCTTGATGAGCGAGCGCTAACTAGTTTTCACAATTCCCGTTCCGAGCGTGCAAATCTGTCCCTTTCCTTTCAACTTATGGACGAATTAAGTTTTATGTGTAATTTATCCGAATCCTATTGTGTTTGATTCTTTAATTCTATTACTTACTCATATTACTTATAGTAATTAACCTTAGTGTCTAATTCACAGAATTATGTCTAAGTGATGTTAAGAAAAATAGTTAGTTTAATAATGTAGGCAGTACTGCTATCCACGCCACAAACTGTAAACAGTTTATTGATGATAGCCTAAAGGAGCTAATTTATTTTTAAATATGTTTCTGTGTGTGTCAGTGTTACTTGTGTTCCTCCCGCTCCAAACCATGGTCTAGCCAAGAACTGGGCTCTAAATAGCCTTTCTGTTTGTATTATTGAACACATTCCCGCGTCGGTCTCGCACCTTGGTGGTGCTGATGACCACGTGGGACGCCTGCACGGGCAGGACGTGCTCTCCCAGCTGGTCCCCGGCGGACATACTGGCCGACCTGCCGTGCCTCTCCTCGCCATCGTCCTCGTCTTGGATCAGGTGACTGTCAGGGACGTACATCATACTGCCTGTCAGTTCTGTCCATCAGCAAACATTTTATATCAATTAGAGATGGGGGTCAAACCCAAATTTTCATTTTAGCTATGAATCTCAAATTTTAATAAGACTCTTAGAAATAAGGGTGTGTGAAACTTCAAAATTTTGTCTTTGCTTCTTGCGGCTTTGCTTCGAAAAAATTGTTTTGATGTTAATTTTTGTGTTCTAGTAAAAAGTCATAAAAACAGTTCTCACGGAACTTCAGTGTGTGTGAGAAAACTATGACTCTTATCTTATAAACCGAGTCATAGTAGAAATGTTCGAGGTAAGCTTACTACCTTTCAGGGTGAACAAATGGAAATAATACACGAAAGATTGAATATTTTGTATGCCATTTTTTTTTTTTAATGTAGAAGCCAGAATTTTTTTGGACGTTAAGTCAAAGCTTTTTTTTCCAAGGTCAAGTCAAATTTTATAAGCTTCACAAATCCATTAAATGGTTGATTAATGATCTGTGGTCTGGTTGAGAAATTCCACCCGAAACTTAGTGCGAGCTGGGCGTACCCGCGTTGTCTGGCTGAGAGGCAATGACCAGTCTCCACATGTGGACCACTGTTCCTTTGTTGGTCCTCTCCAAGACCACGATGTAGAAGGGTTCCTCAAACACCGACGTCTGCTGCAGGTCCACCATGGCTGCCAACTGTGACTCCATGAAACCAAGGTCAGGGTTTACAGTCTTCTCCTCGGCCCGCTCTCCCGTTATCAGCTGCTCTTGGAACACGTGCAGGAACTGGGTGTTCTGCCAGTCCTGACAACACAACAAACCTACATGCTGATACTTTGTCATCGTCTTACTACCCGTACAAGTTAACACAAGTATGTTAGAGAGAGAAAGAGACAAGGAAAGTGGAGGTCACGGGAATGAAGTTTGTGAGAAGCATTTTCGCTGTCAGGAGGAGAAACAAGATTACCGAGATAGTAGAGGAAGCAAGACTGAGATGGTATGGGCATGTAATGAGGTGGAATGGATGGAACTAGCTAAAGATAGGGATAGGTGACATACTATTGTAAGTGCGGCAATGAACTATCCAGTTCCTAGTGCCGAAGAGTAAGTAGGTTTATATCCCCTCCGAGAAACTGGTGTCAACTAACGTGCGTGGCGTCCGAGATGGCGTCCAACTGAATGACGCAACCGGGTCGAGCAGTCGACTGCTGAGACACAATCTTGATCTTGTCGTGAAGAGAGGAATGCCTGACGCCATCTTCTGAAGAAGTGTCTGTCGATAGACTCACCATGGAGTCCTGCGACGAAACAAACAACAATCTCTCTGAGGAAAACATTTCTCAACTTTTGAGGGGAGGATAATTATGTTGGAAATTGATGTAAACAGATAAACTTTTCTTTCATTACCTGGTGGTCTAGGGGTAAGGTGTCAGACTTCTGTGCTGGGGGTCCGGGGTTCAATCCTCGGTCCCGGCACAGATTTATCTGATTACCAAACCCTTCCTTCACCTCTGACAAGACATCTTGTGAATGTGTGGAATGCCAGGCCTCCACCATGGTTCGGATCCCACGTTAAGCTGTAGGTCATTAATTTCATCACACAATTACCCTACCATTACACATTAGCGTAAGTGTGTACAACCCGAACAGGTAGTAAGACGTGTTGATGATGATAATAATCTATTTTTTTACCATGTCTTACTGCCTTGTCGGATTAAACACATTTTTATCAATGAGTTAGGGATGAAGAAGGCTGAATCTAGAGAAAGTGTACCCGCCTTTGTGTCTAGGAAGAGAGAAAACCACACTCGGTATACTCAACCAAGATTATAACCTTGATCTCCCCGTCATCAGCAGTCCGGTCTGGTGCGAGACTGACGCTTTAGACCATGCGGCCAATGAAGTAGGTGTGGGAAGAATGTGAGAGGATATGGAGAGGTTTTTTTTATAAGGGCCTAACCTAATAGTTTCTTCCTCATCACTTACAATACCTAAGTACACAGTTTTATCATACATTTCTAAATCGTTGGGCTTAAAAACAACATCAGTATATTTATCTCGCCAAAGAAGTAAAAAGTTTGTGACGATTGTTTCCTCTCCGTAATACTGACCATCATGCGACTCCTGCGCTCAGAGCTGGAAACCTCCGCAAGAAGGGTCCGGGCATCGATTACTGCCTGATACACTCTCAGGCTTTTACCGTCTGATGCCACAAAGCAGGCACTCGGCGAGTTGGACAGGTTCCCTAGAGTTGTGCTGGGGGGAAAGACAGGTGGTCGCATATCAACACTCGGATTAATATTTACTCACGATTATGTGAAGTTTTGGAGAAGTTACAGGATAGAGAGATAAGAAGCAGTGTAAAGTGTGAACTGTGTTCCTCTCTGTCCAGTGTCAGCAGTGTAAAGTGTGAACTGTGTTCCTCTCTGTCCAGTGTCAGCAGTGTAAAGTGTGGACTGTGTTCCTCTCTGTCCAGTGTCAGCAGTGTAAAGTGTGGACTGTGTTCCTCTCTGTCCAGTGTCAGCAGTGTAAAGTGTGGACTGTGTTCCTCTCTGTCCAGTGTCAGCAGTGTAAAGTGTGGACTGTGTTCCTCTCTGTCCAGTGCCAGCAGTGTAAAGTGTGAACTGTGTTCCTCTTCTCGTTGTAAAAGTCATGTTGTGTTAGTTCTCTGTCTCTTTCCTTTAACTTCGTCCATTAATAGCAAAACATACCTCAAAAAATTAAAAGTTATTTTCCTTAAATCCTAATAGTGATTTCATTTAAGTAATAACAGTGTAGAAAAAACCAATCAAGTTAGTTAAAAGGTAATCACAGGAACCAGGCATTAATAAATTGATCTCCGGGTAAATCAAACCTCGGTAGGAGTGTGGGTATCCAAGCGACGTTGGAAAAGGCTGAGATTTCAGGAGAATTGATCCTGGCGAGTTCGGAGACTCCCCCAGACTTGGAGAGGGGCCCCACTGCATCCACTCGCCAAAGGATCAACTCGCTGCAGAAACCCTGTAGACAAGTCCCAGCCCGCAATGAGAGTTATGAAAGAAACAGGTTTCAAAGAACTTTAAAATAAAGACATAAACAAATCTATTTATAAAATAGATGATAAATTAACTTTTTTAAGATTTAATGTTCCTCAGTTAATGATGGCACAAATAACAAGTGTTGATTCTCCTTAAAGCCCCATATAATAACAGCTAAGCACGCTGGATAATGATATTCTAAGACATAGTTATATTTTTAAAGCAAGATCCTTCTAGAAAATAGAATACAAACATTTTATGCACTTACTGATAACATTTTAGTATATTATTATTATTGATATTTTATATGTACTAAGCTGCAGATAACATGACTTGACGTATGAACACATTAAATTAGATCTCTATAGGGAAAACCTCTTTTCGATTTATTAGGCAAATGTATTATTATATTTGTAAGAAGGCCAAGGAAAGATGGATATAAAGGAATGAACACAATATGTCCATCATGTTATTCCTCTCTAAATGTCCTATCATTCTTTACAAATTTCCTTTTTCTCCCTCTCGTGTTCTTGGTTTCTTCTTTTAAGAAGTTGTGTTGCGTGTTTCAACTCCTCCCCCGACAAGTTCTGGTAGAATGAAACCTAGGTCAGGGGGTTGAGCGGTAACAATCAATTATCTTCAAGAGGCAACCATTACCTCTCTGTCCAGTGACAGCAGTGTTAAGTGTGAACTGTGTTCTTCTTTTCATTGTAAATGACATATTGTGTTCATTTCATTTACATGTTTTATATCCACCCTCTTCCAAATCTATCTCAATCTGATAAGTCAAGCTATTATCACAACATGCCATTGAATTACTTCGAATTTTTTCCATTTATGAATATTAATTTGTAACGTGTAAAATAGCTCAAAATGGCAGTAATATAACACAAATTGAGTAATTTAGATGGGAATTTTTTTTCGAAGCAAAGTCAAAGATTATGTTTGTTTCGAAGCCAATAAAATTCTTCTAATATATAAGTAAATTCCTAAAGGCCTAAAAGTATTTAAATAAATTTCATGAAATTGTAGAAAAATGTAGCAAGAATAAAGTCAAAAAATATTACAGCATGTTTAAAAGCACTTATCACTACTGCTTCCTGAGAATGCACGGAAAACATCAAAATAATGAAGTGTTTGTAAACATGTATTCATGTGTGTTTCCATTTCCTATGAAACTATCATACACTTTATTTCATCAGACTTACGGTGAAAGTGGAGTAGTTATCATCCTTGTTGTGAGGGTTGATGGTTACAGGTGTCCCAGGAACATCCGTGATGTTGTGGTGAGAAGTGGTCAGAAGGAGAGGTAGCACCGGGTGACAGGTGATGTCGTTTACACGGAAACGGTGGCCTGAAGCTCGCGACGAGTGTCCGATGCTCAGCACCTGATTTAACACGGAATAAACGTTGTTTAGAACATTCTACATCCTTTAACCCGCCCCGGTGGCGTAGTTAGCTCACGCGCTAGTAGTGTTGAGCTCGACTGCCGAGGAATCGAATCTCGGTTGGATGAATTGGGGGTGGTTTTCCTTAAACGGTTTTCCACTTTCCCTCCATGCAAATGCGGGTTCACTTCCTCTAAATTCAGCCTTCCCAATTCCTAATCCATTAGCATAATTAGTACCTAAGCATATAACCCCAATGGGTAGTAAGACGCGGTGCTAAAAAAAAATACATCCTTTAGTTTGAGCCAAACAAATATCAAGAAAAATAAAGCGTTTAAAATAATAAATGTACCGCCATTTGTGTGGAAAGAGAGAGTGGAAAACCCTTTAGAAAAAAAATTTGCTTGGATGAATTATAAAAGTGATGAGTGGTCTATGTTTCAAGGTAACATGGTCCGTTTAACTACAACAAAACCAGCTTCGGTGGCTGTATGGTCTAAGGCGTCACTCTCGAAAAAAGACCAAACAGCTGATGATGAAAAAATCGAGAAATATAAAATGAATTAATTGAATCGAAGTGAATGAACACTCAAAGATAAGTCGAGGTCTCCAAAGTTCTGCGAGAAGATTGACAACGTTGTGTGGTGAGCGGGTGTACCTGTGAAAACTTGGAGTGGTCGCCAAACGTCAGCTGCCAAAGATTCAAGGTTCCATTGGAGTGCTTAGAGACCATGGATATGGCAGGAGAGGGGTCCCCCGACACTATGTCCGACAAGTTACCTCCGGTACCAGAGTCCACGCCGACGGATGAGCCAGAGCCATTCTGGTTGGAAGTCTTGGTGTCGTTACTTTCATCTTAAAACAAAGAGTTCATTTGTCTCCAAATGTTCATTTAACGTGTGTGTGTGTGTGTGTGTGTGTGTGTGTGTGTGCATGTACACACCCTTAAACTACTCAAATCTTTAAAAGATTCAAAATTCAAGGATTTGAGAAAATATCAACATATCATATTTGAGATATGGAAAAAATATATATATTTCAAGTTTTTTTATGTTAATTTGTTTGAGAGCTGCCTGTTGGAGGTTAAGCCCAAACATCATTTTAATAACCAATTATTAATTTTTATTTATTTGAAGTACTTAACATGCACTTTCCGATTATATCAGAATAGAAGAATGTTCTATGAGCGAGAGTGAAAGGATCTACCAATTTTGCCAGGAAAGTTATTTCCACAAACCTTCCAGGGTTATTTTACACGCCACAATCAACATGGGACCAACGTCTCTACTTCCCCTCCAAAGGAAGTTGTGCTACGGATATTTATCACTCAAGGAAAATCCGCCAACCCCGGCTGGGTTTGAACCCACGAACATCGGGTCCTGAGGCAAACACTTTACCCCAAGACCACGGCAGTTAGTCCCCAACACAAGTATTAACTTAACAATCAATGTACCAAATTATCAGAAATTTTAACGTTTGTAGACAATTGACCTAATGGGGTTCACCTTCTTGATTGTCAGTGACGGCAGCTTCCGTGTCCTCCTCCAGGACGCTGGGGAGGGGCTCCCCGTTCTCCTCGTTGTTCCCCCCGGCGGTGGCCGAGACAGGGCCCTTGCTGGCAGAGGGGGGCTTGAGCACGTCTCGGTAGTTGAGGTGGCAGCCATACGCGTTGTACAAGCACACGTTGGTGGACATGGTCATAGCGTCTCCCAGCGGGAAGGCGTTGGGGATTCGCGTGGAGAAGGAAACCTGGGCCTGACGGAAACTGCCCGGATGGTATTCGTCCAGGAACTCCACCACCCTGAGCGCACAGCCAGAGTCAAGTGAGGGGAATACAGAGTCGAGTCAAACTGAATATTCTCAAACACGTGTCTAAGTTTGTACTTTAGGTGCGGTGTTAAAGATAATGTACAAAATGTTAGGGGTGGTTGGGCAGTAAATATTTGTATCGGGCGGGCATTACAAAATTACACTCAGACAAGGGCAGATTCGGGCGGGTATTTCATTTTGCAAACAACTTTGTCACAGGCCTATTAAATTTCAAAATAAACATCACTAAGCCTATTTTGTGAATCCGCGGTCGTTTCTTTGGTAATAATTCTACAGCTTGCCCGCAAGTATATTCGAGAGCCAGGCTCATCAACCATTTCTTCATCAGACATGTTAGCTTCGTTTTCACTTACATTTGTATAAATGTAAAATAACACTATTTACAAACATCCACTAAAGAATTATTTAACTAAAAGACAAATATTTAAAGTTTTAAACGTGTGGAGCACAGTAAAATAAATATTAAAAACGGAAGTTAAATGGAATGTTGTTTAGTATTTACTATTTAATAAATAGTATTTATTTACTTAATACCACAATTTATAGTTTTTAACTAACGAGATTTTGATAAATCTCAGCATTTCATGACCCCCACCCGAATGCGAAAAAATGGTTTTTGAATTTCCGTCTGTCTCTGTGTATGTACCTCCGATTAGAGCCTAAACTATTTTACCGACTGGGCTAAAACTTGGTATATAGGGTTTTCAAAGGGTTACTCTGAGGAGTTTTTGGAATTTGATACCTAATCCTAAAATTAAGGGTAGTTTACGAAGAGCAAAAAGATAAAAATTCAATTTTCTCAAAATCGGCTTTGACGATTTTAATTAATTTTCATTTCAAAACATTTTTAAATATTCTAAATAAAATGGCTAACTTCAATATTTCACAAAATGACTTTAAAGGCTCCGGTCTGATGAGTAAATTCTCATTTTTTATCATATCTCCTAAATTGTTTGAGACATGAAATTACTTATCATTGAAAATATGTAGATCTATTTATAATACAATTATTTTATTCAAACCATATTTTTATAGAACCAATAACTTTCAAGCTATACACAAATACATATGTATTTTAACTTTTCGAACACTAAAGGTAAAGTATTGTTATCTAGCCGGTGATGTTGATGGATGTCGATGTTTCATGAGCCCCTGAACCCTAAAATGTGGTTTTCGCAACGCAGTCTATCTGTGTGTCTGTCTATCCCTAAAATTATTAGCAGTTTACTAGAGGATGAAAAGATAAAAATTCCATTTTCTCAAAATCAGCTATAATGATTCTATCTCTCTTATTTTAGACTCACTAGTCAATAATTACCTATTTTATTGGTATTTCCTCTAGTCAAATGAAGAAAATTTTAACCGGAAGTCAAAATTTTAATATGAAATGTTGGCCCTTGAGGACCCAATATCGATATATTTTTATTGGTCCAAATATACAAATGAAGACGTTAATTCTTCAAAAATAAAATTATGAAATTTAAAACCATGAATAAAAAATGTTTTACGTATGTCTAGTGCAATCTGTTTTTGGGTTTGCAAGAGTATATTATATTACAACTGTTGAGTAAATATCTCCATTTCTAGACAATAGAGCGAGAAAGTTTGTGCGAAGTTTCGTACTTTACAATTTTAATGATGAAACTTCGTAAACATCAAATCTAGAATTTTAATTTCAAATCGAAGTCGAAGTTTTGAAAGCTTCGCACGCTCCTAAGTAGTTCTATGAAGTCAGATTATTGTAAATAAAACAGGAAAATGTGTGTGTTACCTAGTGGCTCCAAACGACCCCAAGAATAGCCCGTCATTACGGCTTGAACCAAGCGTCACATCTTAGTTCAGTTAATCTGTCTCCTGCAAATTCGTCCCGCGGTCACGAGATCTCTAACCTACAGGTGTACTCACCATATGAGGTAGCTGCCATCTATGGGATGAATGGAGAACAATAGATCTGGATTGTGGTGCCAGTCGCGAAGCAGCCCTTCTATCTTGGCGTCCAGGGAGTCGGGTATATGGACAGGGCCAGAGTCTGTGGCAAGCGAGTTGATGGATGTGGTGGCGCTGGAAGAAGAGATCTTGGTGTCAAGGTTGGCAGTTTGACGCAGGTTAGTACCAACAGATGACGAGGAAAGCAGATGAACTACATAGAGAAAATAGCGCAAGGGGGACCGAGAAAGATATGGGAGGAGCAGATGACAGCAGGAGTGGTTGCCACATGGTCTAACCGTCACGCTAGCAATAGGCCAGATTGACGATGATGGAGAAAAAGGCTTGAGTGGTGGTCGAGTATACTAAAGACGTTTTATTCTAAAAGGTTCTCTCACTCCACGCAAATGTGGGTACACGTCCAGTGTAATTAGTAAATAAGCGTATTACCCAAATGGATAGTGAGAGCAGTGATAAAAGAAAGAAAGAGGAGGGAGAATGTAAGAAGGAAGATGAAGGTATTTTACTGGAGTGACCAGAACACAAGCTGGAACTGATGATGTTGATAAAATAATCTAAAGAGTATGAATGTGTGGAGGGAGGGGGGAGCAGGGAGAAGAAACTGTAAAAATAAAGAGGGATTTCAAGGCTAAGGGCAAGTGTGAGATCAGACCTCCTTCTTCTAAGTACTGAGCAGATAGTATTTTTCAAAACTATTTGTTACTTCTTTAAAGAGGGCTCAAATATGTTATAAACATTTTCAAGTATTCATGAGAGAATCCACCCCGAGATTGAACTGAAGGGCGGGTTTAAGGAATATCTGCCAACGTTATACCTGAGAGACTGATGGCTGTGTGGGCAGCTCGACGGAAAGCTGGGGTGATGCTCCTCACTGCTTTCATCCGTGGACAGGGTCTTCCCTAGCTTCCCTGAACGCTGCTGTTTCCCTAATAACAGAGACCATGAACGGTTGAAACCGGCCGGTGAGCTGTTCTGCCCCGTGTTTGTTAATAGTCTCTCGACACAGGGCAAGGGGTGTACCTCATTTGGGGTTATTATATTATTGGATTTGTAAATAAAGATATAATTTTGTTTTTTGAATATAGTTTGTTTTTCCTTCTTCTTTGATGTACATACATAAATATTAGCCTTTGATTGCAATATGGCTGTCATAATAGCTGGTTCAAACACATCGTTTACAAATTCTTTGGTAATGAGAAGTAAACTTCCTAGCCCAAGGGAACTTTTTTTTATTACTAGAATGTTGTTATAGTTAATAACTTACTTGGCGAGTGATCGTCGTGCTCAGACTCGTGAAGGTAAGCGTTGTGTTGCCCCTCCAACCCCTCCTCCTTCTCTACAACTTTCTTGGTTAGTTCCTGCAAAAAGGGCATAGCTCCCGTTTATTCTAGGGATGTACGAGAAACTATTTTTCAACTCGAGATATTATAGAGACAAGAATACGAAAAAATATTGAGATGCGAGAAAGAAAAAAGAAAATTTTGTTTTAAAGTATGAAAATGTAAATTATATTTATTAAAGTAAATATATATTTTATAAAGGGTTAAAGTTGTGGATCTGATTTGTGTTACTTTATAGTTCATTCAAACACCTGTGACACCTTTTAAATGCAATTAATAAAATGGTGATAATTGCAATGTATACAATTTCTAATTTAATTTTGTAGTGTAACAGTTTATTATTTCCACGTTTGATATTGAGGAATTAAATATGTAACCAAACCATTTCTTAATGAAGGCTGTTTTAGGGAGAGAAAAAAAGTGTGACCTATTTTAGGATCTTTACGATATTATTATTAATGTATATAATTTATATATATTTAAGGCACTGCGTCTTACTACACAGTCAGGTTATACACTTGTGTAATAATTACGCTAATGGATTAGGAATGAGGAAGTGTACCCACATTTGCATTGAGAGAATTGGGAACCATTTTGGGGAAAATACTCGGTACACTCAGCCTGAACCAAACCATGAACTTCTCGTTTTAGACAGCCTAGCCTATTGGGAGAATAGCACCTTAAACCATGTGGCCACCGTAGCGATTAGAAATAATAAATTTTCGATTTAGTTTGTAAATTTCTTAGGAAAGTTGTTTGCGTTTACATTTGTTTTAAAATTCCTTAAATTTTTTAGATTAATTTTTAAATTTTGAGATAAGATTGTCTCAATCAAGATATTTCCGAGAGTCGCACATCCCCAGTTTACAGCTCAAGATGACAGGTCCTCACGTGCAAGATATTCTCGGCCTGTTGAGAGAAATGCATCTCCTTGTTGTTGAGCCAATGCAGGATGAAGTTTGGTTCCTTCTCGGGGTCTCCCGTCAACAAGCTCGGGACCAGGGGTATATCTGCAACCACGCAACACACTCAGGTCTCAGATGCATCATAATTACTCTGATGGAGTAGGGATGAGGTACGAAGTATTTTAGAGGTAATCTACCAGCATTTGTGTGAAAGTAGAGTGGAAAACCATTTAGTAAAAACCACCTTCATTAAACCCGACCAGGATTTGAACCCCGTTCTCCCCGTCTTCAGCAAACCTGCCTAAAAACAAGAGCGACGCCTTAGACCATTTGAACATTGAGGCGGGTGACACACTATATTTAAGGACTAGATATGAATTACGAGGTGTAGAGCGCGCACCTGTCTCGGCGTTGATGCTGGCGGCCAGGTGGAAGTGGAGGCCTGGCGTCACTCCCGTCCCGTGGTACCCGTAGCTGTGAAAGTCGTGCACGCTGTAAGTCGAGGGTAGCGTGGGGATGGGGGACCCCAAAGGGATGCCCATTAAGCCGCCGATAGCCCCAGAGACCTGCGTGTTCTTAGCGTGGCGTCGGATATGGAAGCAGGTCCTGGAAAAACGACGGATACCTCAGACTAGCGCAGCGCACTTATCAAAAGGCAGATCTAAGTGAACAATGAACAGAGGATGATGAGAGAAGGACTATTCTCACCAGGGGAATGTAGGCCTTGTCATCGATAGTCTAGTATATCGCGAGAGTAGTGCCTTAGACCATACAGCCATCAATGCAGGACACTTGTACAGTTAATGGCCCTTGATTAGTGAAGCTTATAGGATAGAAAATTATCTTTTATTTACAGATGTAGTTGTATCAAGTCCATCAGAGACTCTGCCTTAAGTTAAAAATTACCTTAAACATGGGAGAGCAACATTGGTGCCCTAAACCAAAGCTCCCAAAGTCTAGGTTTGATTTTGTTAAATTCACTAATATCACAGAAATATTTAGATCAAATCAGGTCTCTTCAAGGTAAAAGTAAAACGCTGACCAGGCTTTGGCTAGAAACTGATCCGGTAAGCGTTCTACCCTCTGCCATTTCTTCTTCGTTTACACTCAAATGAAAATATGTCATCTCGAGTGTAACTCCTGCAAGAATGGAGATATATATGTTACAGTAAACAATATGGGGAGGAAGCAACGAGCTTCCTCAGTTTGTGTCCTCACTTGAGACTAACGGGTGGTTCCAAATTTATCGACCTAAAAGATAAAGTAGACTGAAAAACTACAAACAAAAACATTCATCGGATTTACAATTTCTGTGGCAAAATGTATCCTGAAAACCATTTATTAAAAGTGAAGCCAAATTATATTAAATATTCTCAAAGCCAAATAAAAGTTTGAATACCTTTAGTTCGAGGAAAAAAATAATACTGTGCAACTATATATAATAGCCCTAGGTACAAATTATTCTAGAACCAATGTGTTATTGTGAAAATGTTAACCTATTTGGGTCAAAGCTGATGAATCAAATAAACATCACAAAACGTAGTTCAATTACTAGGGATTTTTTGTATATTTGTAAACACAAACTTAATTTAAATACCAGCAGAAAATTACAAAAACTAGCAAAAAAGTGATTTCAGTTTTCAACATTTTTGAAGCTTCATCCAGTTTGACCGAGAATCTGATTAACTCACTTCATGTGTTTGAGCCTCTGCATGAAGCGGTGTTTGTGCCTGTGGGTGCGGAACTTGGGGTTCTGACTGGCCAGAGGGTCAAACTGACTCATGTTGACCAACCCGTCATCTGGCAACACTGTCTCCACCCACACACGGCAGATGTTGTCTCGGCAAGACGTCACCAGCATGTTGGAGACAGCTCCCCTGTGCAGAGGTGGGTAACACCTTCAGACACTCGCTGTCATCTCCCACCAACAATCAACCCGCAATTTGTCTTACTTCCCTTCGGGTTGTACAACTATGTACTCATTAATTACTATAATGTGTTAGGGATTAGGAAGGATGAATTTAAAGGTAGTGCACCAACATTTGTGTAGAGGGAGAGTGGAAAAACTCTGTCTCAGTACACCCGACCGAGATCGAGCCTCTATTTCCCAGTCATCGGCAGTCTAGTATATTGCAAGTGTGACGCCTTAGACCATGTAGCCAGAAAGTTAGATATGAAACTATGCTCAGACTAAAAGCGGTTTCTAAGTGTGGTTTCCTGCATCCATTTGATGACAGCAAAATAGAAATCAGTTTAGTAGTATTTTTATTTTAAAATAAATGTTTTAAAGTTTGATGTATTTTTTTAAATATCATAAAACTTCTGTTTTTTAAATTAGAATAAAGAAAAAAAAACTCAATGTGAATCATCATCATCATCACCGCGTCTTACTACCCGTTCGGGTTATACGCACTTACGCTAATGTGTAATGGTAGGGTTATTGTGAGATGAAATGAAGGACCTACAGTTTAACGTGGAATCCAGACCACGGTGGAGACCTGGCATTCCACACATTCACAAGATGTCTTGTCAGAGGTGAAGGAAGGGTTTGGTAATAAGAGTATTCTGTGCCGGGATCGAGGATTGAACTCTAGACCGCCAGGTCACCTATGACATCTTGTTCAGCCTGTATTAGTTACCTAAGTTAGGTGTAATCAGTGTAATGAGACCGAATCTTAAGATTCTATACATTTCACAGATAGCATGTTAACATAAATAAATAAAAAATAAGTTTGTAATGACAATAACTTTTTATCGATAGAATCACAAAAAATTTGTCACATGAAATGGACAAAGTTTGTGAAGAATTTAAGTTTTCTCTCATATTCTAATCACAACAGCTCAGAGTTACAAATTCAAGTCGAGTGTAGACTCAACCTCTATGTGATCATACTTTGTATATTATATTATATTAAGAGATGGGACGCTTGAATCCTAAGGTATTATAGATATTTGAGATACATCTCTATAAGGAAAACCTCTTTTAGCTTTATGAGGTAATTATATTATATTTGTAAGAAGATACAGGAAAGGTGGATAGAAACAAATAAAAGGGACAAACACAATATGGCTGTTACAATGAAAAGAAGAACACAGTTCACACTTTACACTGCTGCCAATGGACAAACAGGTAATGGCTGTTTCTTGAAGAAAATCGATCGTCATTGCCCAATTGGGCAGCCATTACCTCTTTGTCCAGTGGCAGCAGTGTAAAGTGTGAACTGTGTTCTTCTTTTCATTGTAAAAGTGTAAAAGCCATCTTGTGTTCGTTACTCTTATATGTTTCTATCCACCTTTCCTTTACCTTCTTTCAAATATAATACAGATATTCGAGATATGTAAGAATCCCCAAAAAAAGTATCTTGAATACAACTATGAAGATCATTAATTGATATTATAGCAATTTCAAATAATTGGTTAAAGCACTTATATAGACTTGTGTAGTTGAGGATAACAAAATTACAAAAAAGAAAAAAGAAACTTGTTTTAGTATCAATAATTTACTAAAGAGGTTTTCTTTGTTTTTCATGACCTAATAGGAAAAATGGCACCAAAACTTAAATAATTTATTTTTAGTTGAATTTTAAATGTGTTCACTTTAACTAAAATTGGGCATTTTTAAAGATTCAAGGATTTGTGTTTGAGGTCAAATTCTAAAGAAAATTTAAGATTCAGATTTGAGAGATATTTGATTCAATCCATCTCAATTTTTATTCTGAGATTTTATTATCTAGGATGCTATTTAAAATAAAAACAATTATTATGTGGTCAACATTGATAACATTTTACTATAGTATTGAAACTATCATAAATAAAATTATTTAATTATAAGGTCCGACACCTTAGCTCAGTCGGTTGGGTTTGTCTACTAAGCTAAGAGTCCCGGTTCGATTCCCGGCATGGTCAAAAACATTTATCTTTGGTGAAATGTGGGTTTACCCTTTCACAGTGATGAATTAACGGTCAGGGGACTGGATGTTGTGCTTGTCCTAGTCTTAAGTTGGATTATAAGACATTACAGACCTAGCAAGCGTGTAGTGGAAATTATATGGCTTGAATAAAAACTGGATATAAAAAAGTTAGCAGATGTTATAAAAGTGGGGGTGCAATTTAAGAAGACACTCACTTGGGCATGTACTTGCTGGTCTTCCTCCACGACAGGTTTGTGACCGCCCGGGGGTGGGCCACGTACACAAAGCCGTAGTTGATCTCGTTGAAGGTGGACTGACCACCGTACGACATGGGATGGTCCACACTTTTGGACGGGAATAACACTGCAATAACCTTACACTTGTTGCAACATTCCCACACTTTTGGACGGGAATATCACTGCAATAACCTTACACTTGTTGCAACATTCCCGCACTTTTACAGGCAAACATTTTAAATGTTTCCTTTTACAGTTTTTAAAAATTGAATGATTATTTTTTATTTTGATATCAGCACCTATTAAAACTATTAAATTATTTAAGTATTTAGTTGTCTTTCACTTTTGTTTTGGTGTTTTGAGAGCAAAATCAATGTTTTTTCGAACAAGTATTTATATTCCTAATTTTTTTAAATTGATTATTTAACATTTCTGTTTTCCCTAAAATCCAAAATTTCTCCAACGTTTAGAGGTATTCCTGCCTGTAGATACCTCGACAGTAGAACCCCGACTATCCAAACAGACAACTAACCGAATCCCGGCAACCAAGACGTAATTTCCCCTTTACTTCCCCCCTTCGAGAATGAACATTTGGTCCATATTTAATTTTATTTTGTAAATAATAGTTTGTTTCCATTACGCTGTCTTAATTTAAGAAAATCTAAACCATCTTCACCACAAATTAATTTGGATGGTCGGTTTTCTACAGTAAATATTTTTTTGAACGACAAAAATTGGGAATGTTTTACACATTAAATGTTAATTCTATTTGAGAACTAATGAGTAGGGACATGCAAAATTTTAATTTGCGATAAAACTAATTTTTACACGAGTTGTACTGTTTTCACACAAATAACATGAACTTAACTTTTTTTCTAAATCAACACAATGTCTTTGTAATTTGGAAAATACCCCATTATGAAATATTATTTTCAACGCAGTAACACTGGTGATAACACTGTACCAAGGCTGCTGTTTATACGGATAGTATTAGTATTTACTTAATATATAATCATAAAATGGATCAGGAGAAAATTGAGTGTTTTCAGGATATTTACATTTTTTTATCTGAGGTTAGCATTAAAAATCACAATTTCTACTTTTACACATCACGATATCTAAATTTCGATAGATTTATTTTCGGCCTTTAAAAGAGTTCATGCTAGGTTCAAGCAAGGGCATTAATATATATGGACCTTGCTACAGGCGGTCATGTTTGACAAAATGATATCTTCTTAATTTTTATTCCCTTCTCCAGTTATTTGATGGTAGTGATGACATGTTTCGGTGTTGTTATTGTTTGGTCGAAACCTATATTTATAATTGATTATTTCACTATTGCTATTTGTAAAACTCGAAGGTAATGATATTGAGATATCAAGTTGGAATGTTTTGTGTGTATTTATATTTAATTTTTCTCTGAATATGTTAATTAGTATTTAAATACATAATATGAATGAAAAATGTAAACAAGTTTTATCCTAGTTTTTTTTTTAGCGAATACTAATTTGACTCTTATTTACATTACCACCGCTTTTAACCTAAAACAACCTCACCTTAAGCACGTCTCTACTAATACGGAATGGGGCACTCACGTTGTTTATTCTCGAACCAAATCTTGACGAGACGGTCAGACTTGCCCGATGTAGCAAAGAGCGTCCCGTCAGGTGAGAAGGCCATGTGGACCACCGGAGTGGCGGTGTGACACTTCCATATGCACTCCCAGCCTCTGTCCTCCTCCAGGAGGGTTCCTTGTGGGGGACACACATCCTCGCCTATCTCGAACTTTACACCGCCCCCCATCGTAACTGCGCACACATAACACTAGAGTGGTGCGCACACATAACACTAGAGTGGTGCGCACACACAGCACTAGAGTGGTGCGCACACACATCACTAGAGTGGTGCGCACACACATCACTAGAGTGGTGCGCACACATAACACTAGAGTGGTGCGCACACATAACACTAGAGTGGTGCGCACACATAACACTAGAGTGGTGCGCGCACACACAGCACTAGAGTGGTGCGCACACATAACACTAGAGTGGTGCGCACACATAACACTAGAGTGGTGCGCACATGTTCAACCGTCGTCTGCTTCAACTAAACTAACTAATCTAGGATTTCTTTATGTACTAATTATGCTAATGGGTTAGGGATTGGGAGGGTCAAATTTAGAGGAAGTGATCCCACATTTTCATGGAGGGAGAGTTCATTTAAAATACAACAGATTCTAATATTTCAATAAAAGTGAAGATGGGTTGGATTCTGTTCATCTCAAATCTTAATCAAAATTAAATACGAGTTTTAAAACGGTACAATTTGAGTAACTGCTTATTTACTCCATGTGAACAGGTCACCGCGTCTTACTACCTGTTCAGGTTGTACACATATGTACTGATTACACTCTTGTTTTGGGGGGGGGGTTGAATCTAAAAGAAATGTACTAGCATTTGCATAACAGGAGAGTGGAAACCCATTTAGGGGAAACCACCCTTAGTACACCAGAACAGAAGTGAACCCCAATCTCCTAGTCTTCAATAGTCCAGTCTATTGCGAGGATAGCGCCTTAGACCATGCAGCCACCAAACGTAGTCAAGTGGCAAACACGAAGAAGATCCTAACTAGAGGGGTCTCTGCATTAAGCCGAATGACATGGGTTCAAATCCCTGTTTGGATGTAATTTTTTCTAAATTTACATAAAATCGCTCTTTATCAGATTTTCTTCTGAAATAATGTTTGTTTTAACATCAGATAAAAGTTTGTTTTGTTTAAGAAATCAGCAACGAAAGACACAAACATTGTAATAAATGTTTGGCTAAAGTGAATATTGTTATCTATGATTATTTATAATATTTATTACATTATAAAGAGCCATGACGTCATCTTCTGAGTGATACTTTTATTTATTAGCCGAGGCCGTGTTTTCCAACCTGTGAGGCGTTAAGCACCCTCGCAGGAACGGGTGTGGCATGGTACAATTAGGAAATAACTAAATCAGCTAAGAAATGAAGACATGTTTTATTTCAATCCCTTTTCCAAAGTAAGTAAGAACATTCTTTTTTTTTTCTTGAGGTATTTGTAATACTGTCTACCAGTTGTAATTCCAACTATTAAGTGACAAGCAAAAAGTGATACATGTGTTTATTTTCAAGGCCATAAGACTTGGATTCAGCCCACGTTAATGTTCCTTACAACCCCCCCTCTACGCTACTATTGTGTCCATGTGCAACACATCAGAACTTTGAAAATTGCTCACCTTAGGAATGTCCATTTAATCTTGCCATTAGAAGTCAGGTAATGTCTTAATTATGTTCATGTATGCGTGCTTTTGCGCTGTTTTATTCAGTTTTAGAATAGTGTGAGTTTCGCTTGGTTAGTAATAATATGTATATCCAAGAAAAGGTTGAATGATTTCACAGTAATTTAAAAAGAGGGACGCAATTTCCATTTGTCACTCAGTTCTCAGTAATGATGCAATGAGACCCGACTATATAGAGCGGCCTTTGAAGACCAACACCCTCCCCTTTCCCCGGCATTGAAAGGCAAGCAGATTTTTGTTTTGTCAGAAAGTATTCACTCAAATGCACGAATCTCGACTAAACAAGTTTGTACTATGCATTAGGTTTGTTTTCAACCAGTATTACAGTTCACATTTATTCTTTTGATGCAAAACTTTTGCCAATCGAACAGTTTCTATCGTACACCAGTCGATTTTAGTGCTGCGTCTTACTATCTGTTTGAATTATACACTTATGAAGCAATTAACCTTATTTATTAAGAATGAGTAAGGTTGAATTTAGAACAAGTGTGTTCACATTTGCATTGAAGTAGAGTATAAAAGCCACCTTCATTACACTCGACCGGGATTTGAGTCCCGCTCTCCAAGTCATCAGAAGTCTAGTCTATTTCGAGAGTAATGTTTACTTCTTGTGGCCACCGAAGCGGGTCAGACACAATTTAGTTCACTTGGAATCTCCTGCAGACGAATTCAACCGCTATTTTCTGGGCCTTTTCTTTAGATAACGAGTCTTGGATATTGACACGAAATGCTCTGATGCAAGAATAGGCCTGTGAACTTGAGCAGGGCACGAACCAAGGATAAATTTCAAACAATGGATTTATATTAAACCCGCTTCGGTGTCTGCTTGGTCTAACGTGCTACTCTCTCGATATACTAGACTGCCGATAACAGGGAGATAGAGGTTTGAATCTCAGTCGCATGTTCTGAAGGCTTTTTTTTTTCAAAATGGTTTCCCACACCCCCTTTGCGCAAGTGCAGGCACACTTCATATAAATATAGCCCTCCTCATCCCTAAAACCATTAGAGTAATTAGTACATAGGCCTATAACAAAACGGGTAGTAAGACGCGGTGATAAAATTTGTATATAAATCTTGAGTATATCACTCTCACATTACGATAGTACAGCTCTCAGATTCTTAACTGTGACTCTCATAAAAACTAAAAGAGGGCTGCTGGTTTCAAGTTGAGAGTGTCAATGAATGGTTCAAACTAAGGAGATGAGCATCTTCTGATTCTGATACAGAGATAGTTCCCCTGTCACTGGCTCCTGATAGAGATAGTTCCCCTGTCTCCTGATAGATAGTTCCCCTGTCACTGTCTCCTGATAGAGTGAGTTCCCCTGTCCCTGGCTCCTGATAGAGATAGTTCCCCTGTCTCCTGATAGAGATAGTTCCCCTGTCCCGGCTCCTGCTAGATAGTTCACCTGTCTCCAGCTCCTCCACCAGTCCCACGTGTTGGTGCCACAGCTGCAGCTCCTGCCCTCCTGTCAGCAGTCGAGTTCCCTCCAGGTTCCATGACAAGGAGGTTATGTGAGACTCTATCTGTAGAGTTCCGGTCTGCACCCAGCGGTAGTCCAGTTGCTGCCAACATAACAGACATTCACACCGGCCGACAGTGCTCCCAGTATGAGACTCACAATAAAAACACAAGTGTTTAATTAATTTATTTATTTATAAGGTGGTTTTGGTTCATCGTTTATTAATACTCGTCTGGGCTATCCAAATATTTACACTAGGGGTGTATGGGAGGTAGAGCAGGTAGAATTAGAGGAAGTGTATCCACATGTGTGAGGAGTGAGAGTGTAAAACCATTAGTGAAAACTTCCTAGTTCACCGGGCAGTTATTAAACCCCGCTCCCCCCCACCCTAAACTTTCTGTTACCATAAAACCAGACTAGATGAGAATCTTGACCGCGACAAATCCATTATTCAACATCAGTCTAGTCGTCGATGTTTCATTCAACTTGTCTCTTGTTTCGTTTCCAACACCGCGTCTTGCTACTGTTCGAGTTATGTACTAATTACACTAATAGTTTTAGGGATTGGGAAGGTTATATTTATAGGAAGTGTACCCACATTTCATGAAAGGAGAGTGGATTTTTTTGTTGTAAAAACCACCTTTAGTTCGCCTGACCGGGATATGAACCTCGATCTCCCCGTCATCGGCAGTCCAGTCTAGTGCAAAAGTGACACCTTAGACCCATTTGACCAGTGAAGTGGGCCTTGATTGGTTCGTGTTGGTCTTGGATGGCTCTAAAGTAGTTTGATAGTTCTGTGTCTTGTTTGAGTATTCTTCTGTTGTGGGAGGGATACAAAATGTTCCATAGTTGATAGCAAAGTGTGTTGGACTCCCCTGGGATTATGTAACTCACTCTCTCTCTCTCTCTCAAGGTATGCTGCGCTACAATATGTCTCTTCACCACATGCCCTTGGATGTACATTTCAAAGCACACATATGACCTTGTCTCTGATAAAACTCAGCTGAAAGTCTAGAGGAAGCTCAATACTGCTTTCTTAAGAAAGGAAACAGTTTTAAACATAGATTTTATGGTAAACTTCAAGGTCGTCGTGCCACGAATTAGCCACTAGAGTAGACAGTTGTGAGGATCACAAGGTAATTGTTCCACTAATTAACATGTGGAGTGGACAGTTTTAAGGATGAGGTCGTTGTCCCACTAATTAACCTGTAGAGTGGACAGTTTTAAGGATAAAGAGGTTGTTGTCCCACTAATTAACCTGTGGAGTGGACAGTTTTAAGGATAAAGAGGTTGTTGTCCCAATAATTAACCTGTAGAGTGGACAGTTTTATGGATAAAGAGGTCGTTTTCCCACTAATTAACCTGTGGAGTGGACAGTTTTAAGGATGAGGTCGTTGTCCCACTAATTAACCTGTGGAGCGGACAGTTTTAAGGATAAAGAGGTTGTTGTCCCACTAATTAACCTGTGGAGCGGACAGTTTTAAGGATAAAGAGGTCATTGTCCCACTAATTAACCTGTAGAGTGGACAGTTTTAAGGATAAAGAGGTTGTTGTCCCACTAATTAACCTGTAGAGCGGACAGTTTTAAGGATAAAGAGGTCGTTGTCCCACTAATTAACCTGTAGAGTGGACAGTTTTAAGGATAAAGAGGTTGTTGTCCCACTAATTAACCTGTAGAGTGGACAGTTTTAAGGATAAAGAGGTCGTTTTTCCCACTAATTAACCTGTGGAGTGGACAGTTTTAAGGATGAGGTCGTTGTCCCACTAATTAACCTGTGGAGCGGACAGTTTTAAGGATGAGGTCGTTGTCCCACTAATTAACCTGTGGAGTGGACAGTTTTAAGGATGAAGAGGTCGTTATCCTATTAATAAACCTGTGGATTGGACAGAGGAGTGAATAGATTTGATAATGAGCTGCAAAGAAACGAAAGAGATCATCATTAACTTCCTCCTTGTGACCAATTAAGACTGAACCAATCATAACTAGAGCCTGAATATGCAAACAAATATTTGCCTATTCTTTTAATTGGTCTTTCAAAACTCTTTTCTTCTTAACATGTACACCACTATCCTCCTTAATATTTACAACACGCGACAGTAAAATATTTACTGCCTCGACTCACATTAAAACTGTTATCAGTAACAGAAGATGTCACATGATCGGCTAGCACCTCCCATCAACACATAGGCAAGTGTATGGGATCCCGACACAGTAGGCTGTACTTTGAGCCCAACATGCTGCATTGTGATTATTCTTTAAATAACATGCAGAGTCGACACTACTTCACTAAAACCAAAGTCCCTGCCTGTGTTTTCCAGATGGAATTTCCCTTTTTCCTGACACTTTACACAGTGTTGAAATTTCATTTTTTAGTAAAATTTAATACTCATGTGTGATTAGAATTTTATGATTTTACCTCAATGAGGAAGTTTATGTATTTTTTTACAAGGAGCCTAAACGGGGTAATAAGACACAGTCCTAATTAATGTGAAGTGCGAAGTCTACTATTTCAATTCAAAGATGAGCTGGAATTGAATATATGTAAAATTCTCGAAGCCAAACTGAAGATAGAATATTTTTCTTAAGAATTGATTAAAAACAGCTTTCGATTAAAAACCAAATTGTGTTTATTTATATAACATTATGCGCTAAAATCACGTTGAACATTTTTTTTTCTAATTTGGTAAATAAAGTTATTACGTCATTCAAATCATTCACCTCAAATTTTCCTTAAGAATGTTAATTTGGAATATACAAAACAGCTCGGAATGGCGGTAATTGAACATAAATTGAGTATTTTAACTGTCAATAATTTTAATAGCAAAGCTGAAATTCCTCTTGAGGTGAAGTCATCAGTATTTTTTTCCAAAGACAAGTCTAAGTTTTGAAGCTTAACACGCCCTTAAAGAAGGGACCACACCTCAGGGTTGCCAAGAATAGGGAAAACATTAATTTATTTTAGTCTGGAAAAAACTAGAAAAAATGCAGGAAATTTCACCAAAAAGAAAAAAATTCCTAACTGGAGACACCAGCAAGTTTTAAATTTTCCCTGTGCATGGAAAAAAATAGAACTGTAGGAATAAACATGAATTCGAACATTTTTGTTTTTTATCCTTGTAAAATAATAATAATAATAATAATTACTACTACTACTAATACTACTATACAGGGAGAAAAAAGCCTATTTTTATTATTATTTTACAAGGAAAAAAAACAAAAATGTTCGAATTCATGTTTATTCCTACAGTTCTATTTTTTTCCATGCACAGGGAAAATTTAAAACTTGCTGGTGTCTCCAATTAGTAATTTTTTTCTTTTTGGTGAAATTTCCTGCATTTTTTCTAGTTTTTTCCAGACTAAAATAAATTAATGTTTTCCCTATTCTTGGCAACCCTGAGGTGTGGTCCCTTCTTTAAGGGCGTGTTAAGCTTCAAAACTTAGACTTGTCTTTGGAAAAAAATACTGATGACTTCACCTCAAGAGGAATTTCAGCTTTGCTATTAAAATTATTGACAGTTAAAATACTCAATTTATGTTCAATTACCGCCATTCCGAGCTGTTTTGTATATTCCAAATTAACATTCTTAAGGAAAATTTGAGGTGAATGATTTGAATGACGTAATAACTTTATTTACCAAATTAGAAAAAAAAATGTTCAACGTGATTTTAGCGCATAATGTTATATAAATAAACACAATTTGGTTTTTAATCGAAAGCTGTTTTTAATCAATTCTTAAGAAAAATATTCTATCTTCAGTTTGGCTTCGAGAATTTTACATATATTCAATTCCAGCTCATCTTTGAATTGAAATAGTAGACTTCGCACACCTCAACTATTTATGAATATTAAGATGAACTTTTTTTTTTTGTACAGTTGGGATCTCTTTGTCGCTGAGTGTTCGTGAACACCCAGCAGATGCAACAGAGAGCGCTTGTTATCTCTATTCCAAGTATTGAACAGGAATGGAGGTATGTTTGAGAAGGCGGAGATAAAGTCCAGCTGTGATTAACCACGACAACGTCAACAAACCAAGCTCCTCTCCTCACACCGTGAATCAACAAGGAGCAGCCGGTCAACACGTTGCTCGCTTCACATTTAGTATTCAGGGGGCTATTGGTTCATTCAGGGTCCCAACCACTGTCTCCTTAATACAAAACACCCCGTGTTTTCCAGATAGAATTCCAACCTTTTAGACCAACAGAGCCCTCGCCCCAGAAAAAATACATTCTGGAGCCCTCGTAACATTTTTTACACTAATAATATGAACATTCAATAACCTTAGTTAGCTGTTTCAAGTATAAAAGTATATAACAAACGCAAAACATAACTTTTTTTGGGCGCGCTTTAGGCAAATTTATTTTATTTATATTTGAAAAACAAATAAAGAGTATATTCAAAGTGTCCCACGAAGACTGAGATAGCTATGGCGGAGCCCCAAGGCTCCAGAGAATACAGTTTTAAAAGCTCTGGCCCAGACCAGGGATCGGCAAGTGGCAATCACTGATGAGTGGACATGACAAGTCTTGACGATCATGTTGGCAGTCACCTCAAAACACGGGCATGAAGAAATAGGTGGCCTACCCAGGCCCACGTTACAAAATAAATATCAGAGGCGGCCTACAATTCCCTATTGTAAGCGACCTTTACTTACAAACTTGCATTAACATCTTTGAGTAGTTGAAAAATGTTCACCCTTCGCTTCCGCTACGATTATTACTAATCTGCTTCAATGGCTGGATGTTCTTCACTCCCGTGATGGACTGGCTTTCTCAGGAATAGTCGGTTCCCGGCCGAGTTTACTGAGGGTGGGTTTTTCTACTCTCCTTCCAGGCACATGCGGGTAGATTACCTCTAAAACACTTCCTTCCTTACCCTATAGAGTAATTATCATATACGTGTATAGCCTGGATAGATAGCAAGACGTGGTGGTGATATATATTACATTTAAGATGATATGAGAAGCGTACTTCTAACCTAAATTGTGCACCAAGTAACATACAGTTATTGACTTAACCTAATATGACAACTGATGTTTGTTCCAACAGATGATTATAATAACTATGTTCTAGCATTTATTGCACCACATTTTACTACCCATTCGAGTTATACACCTATCTGCTAATGGTTTTAAAGATAAGGAAGGTTATATTTGAAGAACGTGTACCTACATTTGTGTAATGTGTGTGAAACCATTTTGTAAAGAGTATCCTCAGTACAGCCGACCGAGGTTAGAACCTTGATCGGCCCGTTATCGGCAGCCTAAATTACACAAATTGATAGTGGGTAGACATCCCGGGCTAAAATAAATAATCCCACGTTTTACTAGCTAGACCTGCATGAGCACATTGGACATTTTTTGAGGGTAAATACTTCAACGAGCGCAGAAGACAAGCGATTCTAATTGAGTTGGTTAAGATGGCAGAATATTATTGATCATTCTAATCAGTTTATGTCATATTTTCCTTTATGTAGAATTACTGAACAATCAATGTTGGAAACCCAGGTCGGGGGATTGGGCGATGACGATCAATTCTCTTCAAGAGGCAACCATTACCTCTTTGTCCAGTGACAGCAGTGTAAAGTGTGAACTGTGTTCTTTTTTGAATTATAAAAATAATATTATGTTCGTTCGTTTTATATGTTTCTATCCACCTTTCCTCCACCTTCTTCCAAATATAATTTACTATAGTAACAAACAATAAATAATTTTCTCATGTTACCCCCCTCCCCCTCAAAAAATTAAGTAGGCATAAAAAATTTAGAAGCCGAGTGTCTTCTAGAGCAGAACCCAAAAATTATTCTCAAAAAGTTCCTTCAGCTAGTTTGCGAACTTGGTTAGAAATTAAATGGGGTATGCACCTCTCAAACAAGTGTGAGCTAAGAAACATATTTTAATGAAACTTGAATCTATTTTTAAAAATAAAATAACTTGTCTAGCATGTCAACCTAGGAAATCAAAAGTTTTGTGATGTTCAAGTAATAGCATAAACAGGGACCTAACCTCAGAAATGTACCTTCTAAGCGAATTTGTTTTTCTAAAAACCTGAAAATCACAAAATTTATAATAGCATCGAGCCCACAAAAATGTGAGTAATCCAATGATAGTAAATTAAAGTTATTAAAAAACTTTGTTACACTAATAAAAGGTGATCTGGTGGTCTAGAGGTAAGGTGTCAGACTTCTGTGCTGGAGTCCAGGGTTCAATCCTCGGTCCCGGCAAAGATTTATCTGATTACCAAACCCTTCCTTCACCTCTGACAAGACGTGTATTAATCACAACTTCCACCGTGGTTCGGATCCCACGTTAAACTGTAGGTCCTCCATTTCATCTCACAATCACCCTACCATTACACATTAACTTAAGTGCGTACAACCCGAACTGGTAGTAAGACACGATAATAAAAATAATAATTAATAAATGATAATAAATAATTAATTATTAATAACAATAAAAAATAATTATAATAATTCAAAACCCATCTCACTTAAGGGACACAGGGTCAAATAATGTTGAAAAATCTGTAAAATTGCATGACTGAAACTTTACATATATATAAATATACATTATTAGCACCGCGTCTTACTACCCGTTCGGGTTATGCACACTTACGCTAATGTGTAATGGTAGGGTGATTGTGAGATGAAATGAAGGACCTACAGTTTAACGTGGAATCCGAAGCACGTTGGAGGCCCGGCATTCCTTACTCATGTATATTGTACAAATGATTAATGAGCAATAAGCATGTGCAACAGCCACACTTCGCGCTCATTCGCAACAGACTAGAGTGGACGGAATTAATCCACCAGAAGTCAGATTAAACAAAAAGTTTATATACTACATAGGCCCTATATATATTTTAGGGATAAATAATGTATAAATAAAGAAGTAAGGTTCCTTTCCAAATTAGCTTAAACTACCCTTCTTTACAGTAACTACTCAGATGACTGGATCTAACCTCGCTTCCGTTACAGTCACTAATAAATTAGAATTTCAGGTATAAGATGACATGTCATAAGGTATCCTGGAATAAACTATGTGTTGGTCTAGCTAGTATGTTTAAGTTATGTTTAGACTTAGCCATATGTTATAATCGAGTTATCTAAATGTTGTAAAAATAAAATAATCTCAAATAAATATAATTATAATATTATTTGATTCTCCATATCCTTGCGAGTATAATATTATGTCTACATTTCAGTTGGGTAACTTTAATAGGGTGGCTTCAAAATTCCCTGACTTTTCCAGGTAACATTTTCCAATTTTATTATTATTATTATTATTATTATTATTATTATTATTATTATTATTATTATTATTATTAGCACTGCGTCTTACTACCCGGGTTATACGCACTTACGCTAATGTGTAATGGTAGGGTGATTGCGAGATGAAATGAAGGACCTACAGTTTAACGTGGGATCCGAACCACAGTGGAGGCCTGGCATTCCACACATTCACAATTTCCAGTTTTAATGGTGGATGATGACTTGTTTTATTTATTATTGATCACATGTTATAAAAAGTTTGTGTCTACTAAACAATAATGGTTTTACCAGTTATTTTAAAAATTAAAATGTTATTTTAACGATTAAAATGTTATTTTAAAAATTAAATTGTTATTTTAAAAATCAAATTGTTATTTTAAAAATTAAAATGTTATTTTATTTAGGTACTATTAACTTTTTAGTGTTTAGTTGTGAAATTAATGGGATTATTTTTAGTTAAATTGCCTGACATTTCCCTATTTTCCCAGTCATCCAAAAATTCCCTGACTTTTCCAGGTTTTTCATATCAGTAGCCACTATGCTTTAACCATCCATGACATAATTAATTAACTAAAAATTACTAAAACTAGTCACTGTGGCAGTTAGTCGGGTACATACATGTGAGCTGTTGTTGAGAATGAGTGGGGTCGGCTCGTATATGCACACTTGATTCTCATAGGCAGCGGCTATTTTGCCTGTGTCCGTGGAACAGTCTAAACAGCTGATCCGAATGTAATTGTGCCATGCACCTGGAATTATCTGTACTCTTTCGAAGGTGCTAGCCAAAATAACAATGTTGCAACCAGCTGCATAGGCCTGAAATAAAACAATACGTTGTCGTTGATACGGTATTACAGTTATGATGACCCTAATGTCAAATTTATTATTTGTTTAATGGGAGCAATAAAGTCGATGAATGTCAGCGTTCAGTGTATGGCTGTAGGAATATATTAATAATAGTTTTAACTCAAGAGCAATATTTATATTTAATGTGAAATATATTAATTCTGAAAGAAATCCTCATTACGATAGCAAATATAATAAGTAATGAAATAAATAAATTATACATACTGTGAATGGTATTCCTTCGACACTACCTACTGCAAAGCAATGATCGCCCGAATTGCAAGCTCCACTTAGAATTTGATGACAATTCATCTTGTATAGCTTAACGATTTCCTATAATATCTGTAACAACAGCTATCTACTTGTGAATGTTTCAAGTAAACCCTAAATTTGAATAAAACATCACAGTTATTTACATCTTTTACTCAACGTTAAAGATATAGAAGCCATTTCCTTGATGTATGATTCCACGATCACTTCAACTCAGAACTCCGAAGTTATGATAGCTAGAAAGAAGACAAGAATGGGCTCGACATGTTTTTTTGAGCAGCCATTTTATGTCTAAAAATAAATTGTATACTTATGTTTTTTTTTTAATTTTTAAATTATAAAATAATGCTGATGAAGACTTTTAAAAAGTGTTCATGAAAATAAATATATTAAATTGGACATAGTGTACTCAAGTGGAAGTTTCACAAACAAATTTCTTGTTTTTACTTGCGTAGTACCGTACCGAGAAAAGTGTGGCGGGAGTTCAAAATACACACGAAGATTTTCTAGCTAAGATATTAATTATTTATAGCTATGTTCTATATTAACATTTATGTTTGCTCATTTTTATGTACAATGAAAAGCTTAAAACACTTTCATATTATTTTGAGGAACTAAGTGTAAATTATTTTGAATAATTTATCTATTAAAGATAATTTCTATCTTTTGTATTGAACTAAATTTTCAGTTTGAGGTATCCAACTTATTAATATTAAAATAAAGAATAGAGTCAATGTGTAATTATGAGTGAATTATTTAATAGGTTTAAGAACTTAATTTATATAAATATTAATCATATTATCCTATGGCAAAATAAATCAACTGTGTTGAATACGTCGATCATTTGCAATTTAATTAGTAGAATAAGTAGTTTTCGTTTTACATGAGATAGTTAATATTTACTGTATAATAATATAAATAGTTTTTTCTGATATAAACAATTCAATGTCATGGATAGGTTATATTTTCGAGACAGTGATTTTAATTTTTTTTTAATCTAGTGAAACTTTTGGCAAAATGTGACTTTTTAAGTATATGTTATATGTTTAGTTATGATTGTTTTTAAAATACAAGGGTTTTAGAATCCAAAACCTTTTGTCGAGACGATCATATTTTAAACATATTTAACTTCCCTGGGTATTAAGAGATTCCCCCTACCTCCCCTCAACCCCCCCACCCCCGCAATCCCCCAGACAATATAACAAATATTACGCTTAGCCATGTTCCATTTTCAAATAACTTCTTATTCCGTATCAAGAACTTGCGCCTGCGTACAAAGTTCACTACCGTGCGATTATTGTTCTACGCAGCCGTCGGACAAAATGGGATGGTTTTGATTGTAGGGGGTGCGACTATATCCCAACCATCACTTCATGGACCTTTCTAAATACGTTCTATACGTATCCTCTCAGATGATAGTAACTACTAAAGTACTCTGACAACAGCTGCCATCTGTCAACAGTTATAAGTGTTCTTGAATATACATACACGGAAGGAGAACCAGTCACTGTTTTGACGTCCATGTTGGTTACTAATGTGCGGCAACCGAGACAAGAATAATTAAAGTTTCGGGTGCTTGGCTTTTATCTTAATTATTCTCACCCTTGTTCAAACTTTAATTCTTCTCTCTCCTTCTCTTGCACTTCCTCCCCAATGTCTTTGCTTTCCCGACTTTTTTAAAAAAAAAAAAAAATGTTTTTAATGTGTATTACCGGCTGAAACCAACAAAGTCTTGGGTTCAAGCACAACCTGGTGTTCTTATTTTTTCCCTCAACTCCAGATATTTATCAACCATGCAAGCTCTTAATTATAAACCCCTTCATAATTTTGTTATTTCAGTCCAAAGTGTCAAATTAGGACTAGATAACATTTGTTTGGAGCTGAAATTGAAACTGACAAGTAATAAACTCTTAACGGAATCTTCGTTCGACTGACAGATTCCCGACTCTAAGAACGAAAATGAGGGAAATTAGAAAATACAATATATTTAAATAATAGTGTACAAAATAATCCAGATTTTATAGTAGAGATGTGTTATTGAAGTTTAACAGAACACTACCAACTTGTAGTCTTTAATTGTTATTCACTTGTTTCTCATATTTAATCAATATAAAAAGAATATCAACAAAAACAAACTACTGTCGTATTTGGTGCGTTTTCATTATTTAAAACTTTCTTTTTGTTAAAATCTTTTTTTTTATATACTGCTAGCAATGTATTTGTAATTGGCTGGGTTTATCGTGTTAAATTTCTAACTAGATTCAAAGACCCTATGTCAACTTAAACTTGAACCACGTAACGCTGTTGACAAGGGGGAGGGGGGAGTCTTGAATGGCATTATTTACCGGAAGGGACAAAACAGCCAGTTCTGTCGCCCGAATGTTGACTATTTGTCGCTTTGGGGGCACAGACGTTGACCAGAGTACACTTTTGGAGATCTATGATGTCTACATGGTGTTACAAGGTTAGCTCTAATGTCTACACGGTGTTACAAGGGGAGCTCTAATGTCTACATGGTGTTACAAGGTTAGCTCTCATGTCTACATGGTGTTACAAGGGGAGCTCTAATGTCTACATGGTGTTACAAGGTTAGCTCTAATGTCTACATGGTGTTACAAGGGGAGCTCTAATGTCTACATGGTGTTACAAGGGGAGCTCTAATGTCTACATGGTGTTACAAGGGTAGCTCTAGTGTCTACATGGTGTTACAAGGGTAGCTCTAGTGTCTACATGGTGTTACATGGGTAGCTCTAATGTCTACATGGTGTTACAAGGGGAGCTCTAATGTCTACATGGTGTTACAAGGGGGAGCTATAGTGTCTACATGGTGTTACAAGGGGGAGCTCTACAGTCTACATGGTGTTACAAGGGGAGCTCTAATGTCTACATGGTGTTACAAGGGGAGCTCTAATGTCTACATGGTGTTACAAGGGGGAGTGAGGGTCAGAAAAAGTGGAATAAAATCATTACTTGGTTTCTTGATGAGCCCTAACGTGTAATGTACAGATAGCACTCGTCTTTATTATTAATCCCTTTTATTATTTATTATTAATCTGCTATACTATTAGTTATTATTGGTACAATTAATCAATAATCGTTGACCGTATGGTGTAAGGCGTTACTCTCGTGTTAGACTAGACTTCCGATAACCGGGGTTCGAGTTTCGGTCATGTGTACTGCAAGTGGTTTTTTTTATGGTTTTCCACTCTCCCTCTACGAAAATGCAGGTACACTTCATATAAAGCCTACGTTACTCCTCCATGCCAAGAGTGTGATCATGCGAGTAACTAGGACGGGTGGTAGGACATCCCGTGACCCTGGGAGGAGACCCATGCACTGAAAGTTCGTCGCGACGCCCAGCGTCTCGCCTATCTGGCCCCTGTAAGCCAAAACTCCGGTATTGACGTTCCCATAATACCCCCGTTCTTCTGGGTCGGCCGGGGCTGACCCGCTGGGGGTCGGGGGGTCGATGCCCCTCCTTACGAGTCAAACAGCCGCCAGTACGTGTTGCAGCTCCCCGTCTTGGTACCTGTGTGGGTCAAATGGGCCAAGGCGTCACTCTCGTGTTAGATGATGGGGAGATCGGAGCTCGAATACCGTTACAGTCTGAGGGCATTTTTTTCCCTAAATGATTTCCCACTCTCCTTCCACGCAAATGCTGTTATATTACCTCTAAAATGCTTCTTTTGCTCATCGCTACCCCCTTGGAGTATTTATCATACGCGCGTGTAACTTGGACGGGTAGTAAGACGCGGTGATAAATAGAACTGTGCTTTCTTCTATAAGTGACGTTAAGTGACGTTTAGCGAGAAACAGCGCTGTTATGACAGCTTTATTCTAGCACCGCGTCTTACTACCCGTTCGGTCTATACGCTTATGTACTAATTAGGCTAATGTTTTAGGGATTCAAGAGGTTATATTTATACGAAATATACCCACATTTGCGTGGAGGGAAATTGGAGAACATTATCGGAAAAACCACTCTCGATACACCCAACCGAGATTCGAACCTCGATCTCCCCGTCATCGGCAGTCTAGTCTACTGCGAGACTTGCGCCTTAGACCATGCGAACACAAGAGTGGCTTTCAATAAAATGTTGATGTTCCCATGTGAATAAAATTAAACTAAACATACCTACTGATAAAATATTTTATCTATTGCAACCAAAATACCGCCTTAAGCTCGCGCGCCTCCCCCTTAAGCGAGACGTAGAATGGGGTTGGGGGGNGGGGGGGGGGGGGGGGTGTTAGGATTATTGCATCAATGCACAACAGGTGACACAAACAGGATTAATTTGGTCTGGACTCTTAACGAAGTATTCTTCACAATAAAACAAAACACTTGTCGGTTGATATTTATTACATAAAATGGTACATAAGGTCCTCTTTCAACATCACACAATACAGACAGCAATATGGCCGGGGGTGTTTATTAATTACAACTTGTTGTTTTTAACATGAAAGGAATATTTTCATAATTAATTACTCATATGTATATTTGGTTTTGACAGGTTATGTTACAAATGCGCTCACACATGATTTTAAAAATAATTTACAAAATAGAGTTATCATACACGACACGGAGTTTCAGTCAATAATTTATACAGTTTTATCGAAAATATTGGTAATGATAGAAGTCGTAGAAAAATACATGTTACATGCGACGTTGGTACAAGCTATTACATGTCACTACAAGGAGAATACAGGAGATATATATCCTGACTGCAAACAAATACATATATTTAACACAATTTTATTATTTTACTTTAATGTTACGTAATTTACGAGTAAGTAGTGTTTATAATACAATAAATACTATATTTGTTGTCATAATGATATAACATTTTTATAGCTCTAACAAATGTATTCATAAATAAGCTATCAGACATATTTTAATTGTCATTATAATCTCGATTGGTATAATGTATAATTCTTTAAGCTCAGTTAGGTAAATTAGAATTTTAGGATATGTAACTTAAGTTAAACGTTATTAAAAATAGAATGTCATACAAATATAATATTTATTAAAATGTTTAACCAAGATATGTCGAATACAAATATTCATCAATTTAAATTCATGGTGATAAGTACCTCCTCAAGGTAATCTTAGCAGTGGCGTAGTGTGAACTATTTCAAGTGAAGCGCATGCTACAGTTTAATTTTCATAGAAAGTGCCTTTTATAAAATACATATACTACTAGAGGTCAACATTGATAACATTATACTATATTATTTATTATTGTTATTTTATATGCATTGATAATATATATCTAAAGGGACAGCTATAGATAACATGACTTGGCGTATGAATATGTGGCAGTAGAAACTGCTATGTAAGATAAGGAAGGTCCTACCTATGGAAATTAGACTGTACACATATTGGGCGGGCATTGTTTATTTTGGAACATCGATAGAACGAATGAGTAGCGAAGAAAGAAATTCACAATCTCGAACTAGCGTGCATGTACCACTGGTTTGGTCCAAATTGCAACCAGAAACCACTTTTTAACGTTTATCTGAAACATCGGCTTATAAGATTATCAATCACTTCAATTCAATCCAAGACACAACAGCTAAACGCGCTATGATTGGCTTTGTAACGCGCCATTTCTCCGCGGCTTAGCCAGTCACAAAACTTCCCGCGTTCTTTCGTTACTGTGCGCCCATACTTGGAGAATTCTAATTATAACCAATTTCTATTACGAATAACCAGATGGAAGGTCTCCTTCCCCCAAGAATCCTACTGTATTGCAGGGTTCTAATAGGAAAGAGAGTCCTTTCGTAATTCGGACTATACATCGGCCATCTATCCGCCTCCATAAAACATATCAAGTTATACCATGGTTGTATAAATTAGTAGATTTACCAAGTTGCGCTGATCAATTGTTGATGTCCTTAAACAATCATTTCATCGTGTTACTTTAAGGCGCTAGAACATTGGAGCAGAAATCAAGTGGGTGTATAACGTTCCTGGGCGGAGATATTTTAGCGCCTTAAGAGGAATTGTTTGTCTCTGCAGTCATCGTTCAGGTTATAAGCGTATATGATAATTACTCTAATGAGGCTAGCGACGATGAAGGAAGAATTTTAGAAGTAATCTACCTGCATTTGCGTGGAAGGTGAGTGGGAAATCCCACCTTGATTACCCTTGACATTTTTATTTAAATCAATGGTAGAAAATAACTTTTAATTCGAATTTTATAAGGACATATCTGGATAATACATTGTCAATTTTTCTCACGTCCGTACTCATTTCGAACCTAACTTACCACCTTTATTAAACCAAGAATGTCAAATAGAGTTGGAGTTGGCTTATTAACTCATATTAATTAAGAAAGAGGGTAATTAAGCACCGGCGGCGAGCGGGTTGCCTAATATAGGGGAAGTGTTGCCTAGGCTTTCATCAACTCTCATTTAAGTCTGCAATTTTCGTTTGCTAATTTTTTCAAGTTTTTATATTTTGTGCCATATTTTATGTATGTGTTTATTGTGCGTGTGTGTGTTTTATATAACATAATGATTATTTGTATCACTTTTTAGGTTGTTGAACTCCCTTGAAACTTATAAAAATGGTTAATTCAAGTTTCGGATATTTCTGTTTTTTTTTAAAGATATCTCTTGGACTTGTAATTAAAAAAGTTCTACTGTAATTAAAAGTTATCTTAACCGACCTCAACTAATCTAACACACGCTCTTTATTACCCCGTCTAGTTGACACGACAACATGCAATGTGCATGCGNGGGGGGGGGGGGGGGGGGGGGGGCGACTTTCGCTCGAAACGTCTGCGTCAAAAGACGGGGCATGGTAAGAGCCCCGAAGATTGGGTAAATATCCCTCAACCAAAGAAACTATCTCATATCTCTGTAAATATGTCTAACAATATGTTGATAACATTTCTTTTAAAAATGTGTCATCATTCTCATTTCTTTACTTTCTCGCGAGCTCTTGGGGAGATAATTATTGATTTATTTATCACCGCGTCTTACTACCCGTTCGGGTTATACGCTTAAGTACTAGTTACGGTAATGGATTAGGAACTGGGAAGGTTGAATGCAGAGGAAGTGAACCTGCATTTGCATGGAGGAGGAGTGTAAAATGATTTAGAGGAACAAACCTCAGTACACCTGATCTTCCTGTCACTAGTCTAGTACCTTAGACCATGCGGCCACCGAAGCGGGTGCCGTGTTCAACCACTGCAGGTATTACCGAGAGTAGGTAATCAGATTGAACGAGTTTATTGGAGCAGTTTTATGGTTGAGTTTGAAGTAACAGGTTAATTGTTTATTTGTTAGTAAAAAGTGCGGGAAAAACTGACCTTAGCTCCCTAATCCAATGAAACGGCCGGGTTGTATGACGTCACAAAGAACGGGCCCTGTCAGTTTATATAAACACCGCGCGCCAAAGGCAAGGCCTCTCCTAGCGATATATACCGTGCGGCGAGTTTACAAGAGCCGCGTTACGTCAGTCGTGACTGTCACTGTACAGTGAAACTAGACCATAGAGCCACGCGCAGTCACTGTACAGTGAAACTAGACCATAGAGCCACGCGCGGTCACTGCACAGTGAAACTAGACCATAGAGCCACGCGTGGTCACTGTACAGTGAAACTAGACCATAGAGCCACGCGCGATCACTGTACAGTGAAACTAGACCATAGAGCCACGCGCGGTCACTGTACAGTGAAACTAGACCATAGAGCCACGCGCGGTCACTGCACAGTGAAACTAGACCATAGAGCCACGCGCGATCACTGTACAGTGAAACTAGACCATAGAGCCACGCGCGGTCACTGCACAGTGAAACTAGACCATAGAGCCCGCTCTGGAGGGGGAGGCCAAGGTTCAAATCTCGGCTGGGTGTGTTGATGGTTTGGTTTCCTCACTATCAGCACCGTGCAAATTTGGGTACATTTCAAATAAGACTCATCTCGCTCCTACCTATCACACTATGTACCAATGAAGATAGTGTGTTAGGGATAGTGAAGGTTGAATTTAAAGATAGTGTACTCACATTTGCATGGAGGGAGAGTGTAATACCAGTTATTACAATACACCCTCGGTATACCTGACCGGGATTCTAACCCGATCCCCCCAATCACTGGCAGTCCAGTCTATTGCGAGAGTGACGCCGTAGACCACGCGACCACTGAAGCGGGTACCAAGGTACAACACACCCAGAAGGGTACCAGGGTACAATACACCCGGAAAGGTACCAAGACGCGGTCTCCAGCTCAGGGGCTCACAGTTATAGTCGAGAGCTCTCAAGGTCACCAGATTGTGGTCTACCGGCAGCTGCAGTGACGTCATCACTTTGATAGATTTACCGGCACAGACCTCATACCTGGCAGGTATATACCACCGAGGAGATTATATAAAAGTAGGTCAAGAAGAGATGGCTTTACCATCAACACCACGGTCAAGAGATGGTTCTATATACCATCAACACCACGGTCAAGAGATGGCTCCACTACTACTACCTCGGTATCCAAAGAGACGACTTCAAGAGAGTAGTCTACACTTAGTTTTAAAAGGCTGTCGACATTCCATCGGGGTGATTAGTGCTTGGGACCGACCTTACAGGGAAGTTCCGACCCCACTAGGACTCGAACTAAGAGATGGTTTCCCGCTGTCAACATTGATATAATCCCCAGTGAGAGAATATGACAGTAAGTGTCGTGTGTTTTCCCCTTGCCTTGTCCCAGGTAAGTGGTGGCATGACCCCGGGAGGCACGACACCAGGGGAAACGCGACTAACCTCCTCTGTAAACACAGAAATATTTACAAGTTTGGAGAAAATATCACTTTCTTTGAAGAAACCGTCAAAAAACACAACGCTTCGGTGATCATGCGGTCTAACGCGTCACGCTCGCATTTTTTTGTATCACCAGGTCTCACTACCTAACCAGAATTTGCGTGGAGAGAGAATGGAAACTATCTGAGAAAAAAACACCCTTAGAGCATTCGACAGGGATTCAAAGTCTATTGCTAAAGAGACGCCTTAGACCGTTCGACCACCAAAGCAGGCTTCATGCGAGAGGGTTCGAATCCTGATCAGGTGTACGAATGTGTTTTTTTAACCTCTGAGCTACTTCTAACATCCCACGAAGCAAAATTTTAAAATCAAGATAAAAAGTACTGATCCAACTCGTTCACTCCTCATAAAAGATATTCAACCGTTGATATCACCAGGTAGAGAATATTCAACCGTTGATATCACCAGGTAGAGAATATTCAACCGTTGATATCACCAGGTAGAGAATATTCAACCGTTGATATCACCATATATACCACCATAACTATAGTTCCTCAACCTCCCCCCCAACCCTTTTAAAAGAATCTAGAAACACCCAACAGAGGAAGGTACCTCTTCTCCGAGACTGTACCTAGTGCCAGTGATATGTGGAAGTTTCACGCCCGCAGAAAGTGAGCAGAGCTGTTCACGTATGTAAAGTCACGTCACACACGTCACATACAGTCCACCATGGACCGAGGAGGTGGAGCCCAGTGGCGGTCGTCGGACCCTTGCCAGGGAGGTTACAACTCAACCACAAGTGTTTCTCACTACACTTTTATTGCATTTTGCTGTTGTACGGACTAACTAATCTAAACACAGGATGAGGAAGGTGAATATTATAGTAAATAATTAGTATTTTACTAGAGAGAGAAGGGGGAAAGAAAGACAGGTAGAAAGGGGGAGATATAGGGCTGAGAGAGAGGGCGAGAAAATATATTCTAGAGAGATCATCCCGAAAAGAGCCGGTCAGTCAGGAGTGCTTACCGTTCACCTATTCCAGCTGGTCCCATTAAGAAAACTTGGAGCGATTACATTCGACCAAATGTTTCGAGGAAATAAAGGGCATAAAACCAAAAACCACCCCATTTTACAAGAGATGAGCAATATTGTCTGTAGAACTACAGGGTGTCTCCCGAGTCGTGTGTGCGAGACTGTACACGTTCAAGTGACGTCACCAGCATGTTTACAACATCACCTGGAGGTGTCACATTCTATACCTTGTCCACGGCAAAGGTAAACTTACTTCCCTTTTAATGGCGGAGTTTGAGCGAGATCATCAGCGATGTATATTATCATTTATTAAAGTACCACTGGCGAGAGTTCGACGAGTTTAGGAGTTTTAAATATTTAATTTCATACTTTACACATTGTGTTTACATTATTAAAGATTATCTTTACCGTGGGGAAAAGGTAGATTTGAATATTACATTTTATTTCAGACATTTTTTTTAATCATACATAATATTTATTACTTATAGGGATTTACACTTAAACCGATTAACAAAATAAATTAGTGCTTCTCATTTATTTGGACACTTTTATTACAAAAGATTTTTCTTTGAATGATTACATTAGCATAATTATTTAAATTCAATATTTATTATTTATTTTCTCCATTTCTCCCTTTTATCAAAAATACAAAAATTGAAGACGTGAGTTTAATAAAATATGATTGTCGACTGTTCCCAGGAAAATTGTTGTAAAGTTTCATTTTAATATTTGGACCAATCAAGAAGAGAATAGATAGATGGACATAAGTTTGTGTTTCCTCCTTTTAAAAATGTTTTATTCGTGTGGGCACAGTTAATATGTTTAAAGAAGTAGAGAGAGCTAAACAGGTTCAAAGATTACCAAACTTAATACACTTTTAGTTTATTAAAACGCGTGAGCATTCAACAAGGAAGCCTTAGGTCAAATCGGAAAGTGTGGTTTAATCAAAATGATCCCGTATAGAGGGAAATTCCTAATTTAATATTAAATTGTTTTAAATTTTAAGATATCGTTAAAGCTTTTTTTATCAACATCATAAATCAAGTGTGTGATTTTCATAGTGTTTTTAATTGAACTCGTTTGGAAGGCGTTTAAATTAATGAGAATAATATAATATACTTATATATAGTATATGAGCCTACAGCATTCAATGCTTTAAATTCCACCACTTACAAAAGTGTCTAAAAATTAAAATGGACTGAGTCGTATCAATGCGAGTATATCTTAAACCAAACTGGAATACAAATAAACAAATCCAGGACCAAACATGTAATATCAAAACAATTCATTTTAAAAAAACGTCCATAAACACGATTGATAAATTCAGTATAGATCTGACAAAACAAAAATAAAAAAATAAGTATCATAATCGTTCATGCATGAGCTTGAAATAATTTGTGATTCTTACAAACATGTTCAAAAATATTTTACATTTCCGATTAATTGCACAACAGCTTGACTTCTAATTTGGATGACAATAATAATTATAACACTACAGTTGTTTAAAAAAAAAAGAAGACGTCATCCAACAAATTGGAGCTGTCTACCCAATAGTTACATTCATATTAATACTCGGTATTTTAAAGTGTACAACTAAGGGTTATTAGCGCTTTGGTAAGTAGTTGAATTCGATAAAAAATATCTTAAAACAAAGTTTGTGAAACATCGCATCATTTACGTTTAGAATACAAAACTGACTTACTTGTTCAGAAAATACAAACTTTACTTAAAATATATACTTTTAAATAAACTTAAAACATATTCTTATTATTTTAATTGGTTTCTAACACTCATTTCTACATAAAACTCTTTTAATAAAATATTAGGATTTTTACTTTAAATATTGTGTTCCCATCTTTGAAGATATGAAGTGAAGCGTATAATTGTAGTTTTAGATGGATATTTACAATATTTCTCACCACATAAATGCTACGCAAAAACTAAATTTCATTATAGTTACATTTTGCTACATAATAAAAATCTGCTACAACAATTTAACCCTTAAAAATAATAAGTTATTAACATTCAATACAAACAAATACCATTCAAAGGGCGTGTATCTCATTATTTACTACAGCGACATTCCATTTTATCTCTTACAATTTAATAAATAATACTATTATGAACGTATTGCCGATATTTATTACTTGGGAGACGATATAACTGAATCGTCTTGCAATACATTATACACTGAACAAGCAGGCAGACAGGGACATCTGTTGGCGGATAAAACAAACTAGGCCCTACAGACTGAGACATCTGTCGGCCGACCAAGGAAGCGGTGACGTCACTAGGCTCGCCTTAAGAGCCCTTATTGCCCTCAGAGTTGCACAAGCAGAGTGAGGCAAGGAGCCTCATGAAGAAACCGCGAGCCCTGGAGGGCCACCGGCAGCGTTTCATGGACACCCCTGGAAAATGAAACAAAGGTTAGAACACTCCATATTGTAACTGCCAAACGACGGGAGTTAAGACACGAGCACCGAACTGGCCTAAATGCTCTACTACTGATTAGTATCATTGATAAGAAACAATACATTCATATATTATTCATTAACTTAGCTCCCCACATGTAATTATGCTTCGCATTTAATGGCCAAAAGGATGTGATGTAACATCATTAAATGTCAATTGAATTATACAAAAAAGTATTAAATAAACGAAAAAACAGACAATAAATGAGTATTAATTTGTTAACAAAAGAAATTAATGTTATAGGTTACCAAAGAAAAATATTTGTAAGAAAAATTATGATCCAAGTTGAAACATAATAAAATGAAAAACAAGATTGAGATTAAGAAACCATGATGATATTCGGACAAAATATGAAGAAAAAAACTAAAATTAATCGAGTCGCCACATACTGAGCATTATCAATCAACCATACTGGTATTTGAATGTCGCCACATACTGAGCATTGTCAATCAACAATACTGGTATTTGAATGTCGCCACATACTGAGCATTATCAATCAACAATACTGGTATTTGAATGTCGCCACATACTGAGCATTATCAATCAACCATACTGGTATTTGAATGTCGCCACATACTGAGCATTGTCAATCAGCAATACTGGTATTTGAATATCACCACACACTGAGCATTGTCAATCAGCAATACTGGTATTTGAATGTCGCCACATACTGAGCATTTTCAATCAGCAATACTGGTATTTGAATGTCGCCACATACTGAGCATTGTCAATCAGCAATACTGGTATTTGAATGTCGCCACATACTGAGCATTATCAATCAACCATATCTGGTATTTGAATGTCGCCACATACTGAGCATTGTCAATCAACAATACTGTTATTTGAATGTCGCCACATACTGAGCATTGTCAATCAACAATACTGGTATTTGAATGGTCCTAGACCTTTTCAGTCGACGAAATATAACATGATTACATCTCCTTAAAAGTTTGGTTTAGGAAGATGCTGATAGTTTTAAAGAGAGCTATTGAACAACGTTTAGAATAGATCACACACTACTTTCAGGTCATGTCGTGGAGTGTTGCCAGGGTAAGCAGAGGTTGTTACAACTGTACCTGTGATATGTTCTCCCACTCTGTCCCCATTTGACCAGTCATATATAGCAGTGTAGTGGAGTGTTGCCAGGGTAAGCAGAGCTTGCTACAACTGTACCTGTGATATATTCTCCCACTCTGTCCCCATTTGACCACTAATACATATCAGTGTAGTGGAGTGTTGCCAGGGTAAGCCGAGCTTGTTACAACTGTACCTGTGATATGTTCTCCCACTCTGTCCCCATTTGACCACTAATACATATCAGTGTAGTGGAGTGTTGCCAGGGTAAGCAGAGCTTGTTACAACTGTACCTGTGATATGTTCTCCCACTCTGTCCCCATTTGACCAGTCATACATAGCAGTGTAGTGGAGTGTTGCCAGGGTAAGCCGAGCTTGTTACAACTGTACCTGTGATATGTTCTCTCCCACTCTTTCCCCATTTGACCGGTCATACATATCAGTGTAGTGGAGTGTGGCCAGGGTAAGCAGAGCTTGTTACAACTGTACCTGTGATATTTTCTCTCACTCTGTCCCCATTTGACCAGTCATACATAGCAGTGTAGTGGAGTGTGGCCAGGGTAAGCAGAGCTTGTTAAACTGTACCTGTGATATTTTCTCTCACTCTGTCCCCATTTGACCAGCCATACATAGACCCTCCTCTACACACCTCACGTAGGAACGTATGTTCGTTGATACCTGACCAATGAGTGTCCTACTGAGGGATGAGAACAATTCACAGTTACAGTTTAAACAAGCTCTGCTTACCCTGGCAACATTTCCCGACACGACATTTATTATAGGTTCTACAGCTACCCACGGATGTATCAAGGACAGTCTATTTTTAAGTCTGACCCAATAATAATAACTCACCATGATCAGAATCCGCCTGCTCCGACTGGAACAGAAAACAATCGACAGACTCAGTCAAACATCTCACAACAAACAACATTTACAATCTAATTTTGATTACCAGTTCAAATATAATCAGAATATATATTTTTTAATGAATATGCTATTGTAGAAATGTTTTGTACAAACCTATTTTTTTTATAGATAATATCAAGTACAAATAGAATATTAGGTTAATTTAAATTGGTTTAAAAATGACAACCTGGACACGGGAATCGAACCCGAGACCTTTGGCTTTGCACGCCAATGTTCTACCAGTGAGCCATCCTTGTTATAACCTTATTCAGGATCATGTATCACCAATTGTTGGTGTGTTGAGTCTATCTTGTAGCTGAAAGTATCGGCCACTCAGATATATCCACAATCACAGCCATTCGTAACCGACAGTCTGAGTACTATCAATTCATAACAAACTGATACGTGATGGTTGTCAACAAGAGTTAAATGTATCTATGATTAAGTTATATCGATATTTATTTTGAATTGAAACATGTGCATATGCATAATTGAGTTTAATTTTTTTTAAAGTGATTAAAACGTTACATTCTATTAACACGATAAAATTCACAAGTTTCTATGACCAAGTAAAATAATGGATGTACGATAATCTCTTTAAATATTTCATATATTTTACAATGGGTATTTAACGTACACTTTCTGAACCTACTGATCATATCAGTACACGACTTATAAACTAACTTAAATCTAGAACAACACCCAGCCCTCAGGCCGTTAATTCATCACTGCTAAAGGGGAAACCCATATTTCACAGCCATGTCAGGAATCGAACCTGGGAACCCTTAACTCAATAGACAGACCAGATTAGAATCTGAAATATATTTGGATTTGAAATTTATAATCCGGATTAAAAATCTTTTAAATACTAAGATTCGAAATTTCCGACTCGAATAGGAATTCTGTCTATGTTCAGATTTAAATTCCAAAAAATTCTAAGCTTTGTACAGAATCGCACAGACTTTAAAACCAGCACGTGTTTTCATAAAGTATAGCCAGAGCCCTCACGTGTAGTTTCCATGGCCTACTGGAATAAAACCCTTCGCTTCCAGTCCGACCACAGTCTTAGTCGTTATTCCGGGAAATTTAGATCAAATGAACCCGCATTTACGTGGAGGAGAAATAGAAAACCATTTTGGGAAAAACCACCCACAGCACACACCCGACCGAGCTTCGAACCCTGACCTCTCCATAGTCGGCAGTCCAATCTACTGCGAGAATAGCGCGTCAGACCATGCGGCCAACAAAGCGGGTGTTATGCACCATTTTGTATGTGATATTAAACGGTGCCTAGATACGAATTTTAATCAAAATCGTTAGAACGTTTTTCAAGAAAGTCAAATTTTTTTAAAGATCTTTTCATTCTTATGTAAACTACCCTTAGTTTTAGGGTTACATAGATCATTCCGAAAACTCCTGTGGGGGGCTTATAAGAACCCTAAATGCCAATTTTTAGCTCGAGCAGTAGAATGTTTCCGGCTCCCAGCCAAATACAGACAGACATTCATTAAAATATCAATTTCTATTTTTTTAAGGTCACAGTACTTCCTTTCTCCGCGTAGTTGCGAGAAAGTAAAACTAAATGTATTTCTGGATCCTGTTTTGAGGACTGTCAGTTGATGAGCAAGAGTTCATAGTTTCAGAATAACGCCGCGAGATATTTCTGAGAGGCAACCCGCTCAACAGATATGCTACGAATGTAGCCTATCCAAACTATTTGAAAGGGACCAACTCAAGAATGGGCCAAGGTTTATCTTTGGTGTTGACAATGTCATTTCTATAGGACGAATGTTTAATCTAGGATTATTAAGCAGGAAATATCATTGGAGTAGGATTGAATCCCAGGATTTCGTGTATTCGAGCCCTGAGAGAGTAAATATAGTTTCAAATATAACAGATAGTTTTTAAATGAATGTTTATAATCAAGTATGGCCGCATGGTCTAAGGGGCCAGTTTATAAACAGACTGGAATGCGGAAGACGGGGAGATCAAGACTAAAATCTAGGTTGGGTGTACTGAGGTGGACTGGAGAGAATTAGCTCGAGAATGTGATAGGTGGCGTACTTTTGTAAGCACGGTAATGAGCTTTCCAGTTCCTAATGCCACATTAAGTACGACAATATGGGATGGTTAGGAGAATTTTTTAAAATCATAATACAGTGGAGCCTGAATAGTTCGAACTTAAAGGGACCAGCAAAAAAAAAACTAATCATCCAAAAATTCTAACTAAATAAGTTTCTTAAAAGGAATTGAAAGATCTCAGTCATAGTGTATGATTCTAATTTAAGTTTAATGATTTATAGGACTGTGGCTTGGACAGTTACATCACGATGCGCACACACACACACACACACACTACTGTGCAATATGTACCAAACTAAAGGACAAAACAAAACAAACTCGCACGTCACAAGAATATCGCTACGACCGAATTATTAAGAACAGCGTACGTAACCACTCGAGAGGTTCAACCTTGACTAAAGGAGTACAGAACTGTAAATGTAAACAAAGACGTGTAGGTGAGAGAGGGAGGGGCGTGAAAAAAATAACCGACCGCATTCCAACGTCACCTCCTCTGTTTTCAAAGATATAACAACACGGCGCCGCAACTAGAAGTAGGAAAACAATACTGCACAGTACATTACATACAGTTCGAACTAACCAAAACAAAATTCGAACTATCCACGATATTTTAACATTGACAAAATTCACGGGACCGGGCGAAAAATTCGAATTACGGAGGTTCGAATTAATCAAGTTCCAATGTATTAAACTTGTTTCAAACAATTTTAGTTTGCACTGTGACTTCTCAATCTCTTTCCACGCTACCGGGGATATTTTTATTCTTAACTATCTTCCTTTTACCCACCCCTTAGGTGGATCCATTAATATTCCTTGTGTTGAACGTACAGTGCAATGGTGACGTATCAAACAGTAGCTTGTAATACAACCACAAACCATTGTCTCGGAGACAAGAGTAATTAGTGTGTTTGTTACTCGCGGCGTCGAAACACCTCAAAGTATCGGTGGTAGAATAAAGCAGTCTGTTGACGTAGTAAGTGTTACTGTCCAACACCGGCCTCACCAGTTGTTTGTTACTTTTACAATATATTGTACAGCGGAGATTAAGTTGATACCGACATGGAATACTAACATAACATAACATAACACAACACACTACTTAACATGTTTAAAACAAGACAAAATAGTTTATAAACAATCCCAAAATGGTCGATACACAATAGAGTCGCGATTATCCGGCCTAAAATGGCGGCGTCCCGAGCCGGATAATACGAAATACAAGTTTATATCATTTTCAGCTTGGGTTTGCCTACTTTTTTTTATAATTTTCACGGAACATTTAACTTTAAAAAAAAATAGAATCTGCAATGTGAAATAGGAATACAGTAATTGTAGGGGTACAGTAAATATTGAACAAGAAAGAAATTTTTAAAATCTTAACTATCCAGTACTCTATTTTTGAAATGAAACTTGTGCTAAAAAGCAACAACATGTGAAAAATAGAGCGTCAAATGGATTACATTATTAATTCAGTAAATGTTGGATATGTACCGGTTTGTTGATTTTAAAACGCACTTGTCAACACCGAGAAATGGGCCGGATAGTCGCGACTCTGTAACTTCCAGGAGCACTTCGGCATACAATTTTAAAAAAGTTATCCACATCACCGTGGACAAGCGGACTAGGTGTAAGGCTCATCCCGTCTGATTTGCCAGTAATGTGGAGGTCTGGGGGTTTAAATCTCGGTCGGTATGTTCCGAGTGAGTTTTCCCCTGGGTTGGTTTCTCACATTCTACCTCCAAACAAATGCGGATATATTTCCTCTAAGTTTCATCCTACTCGCTCCCTAACCCTTTGGCATACTTAAATGAGTAGAGCCTACTTCAGTGATCGAATGGTCTAAGGCGATATACTCGCAATAGACTGGACTGCCGATGAAGGGGAGATCAAGGTTCTAATCTCTATCCGGTGTACTGAGGGTGGTTTTTCATTATCCTCCCATGCAAATTCAGGTACATTCCCTTAAAATGTAGCCTCCCTAATCTCTAAAACATTAGATTAATTAGTACATACGCGTATAACCGTAACGGGTAGTAAGACGCAGTTTGCTAAAAAAAAGAATGAGCGTCGAAGTATGAATAGAGAGCATTCGGAAGAGACAAGCAGATAAACTGTCGTTTTTTAACAAGACATGATAAACCTCCGCTGTGGTATTCGTAAACTGCCACCTGTTTCAATTACAGACGAAACTGTCCTCTGATGTATTTGGAGCGCTAATCAATGTCGTGTGAATAAACTAGACCTCGTTCACCCGACCTCAACGCACTCCTACGGAGGTTTTTATTGAACACTTCAGCACGCGCGGCTGGAATTAAAACCTGGTACAGTCACGGACACACAAACACGCGCGGCTGGGATTAAAACCAGGTACAGTCACAGACACACAAACACGCGCGGCTGGGATTAAAACCAGGTACAGTCACGGACACACAAACACGCGCGGCTGGGATTAAAACCTGGTACAGTCACGGACACACAAACACGCGCGGCTGGGATTAAAACCTGGTACAGTCACGGACACACAAACACGCACGGCTGGGATTAAAACCTGGTACAGTCACGGACATACAAACACGCACGGCTGGGATTAAAACCTGGTACAGTCACGGACACAGAAACACGCGCGGCTGGGATTAAAACCTGGTACAGTCACGGACACACAAACACGCACGGTATTATTATATTCTAAAACCTCATCTTTTTTTACACGGAAATGTCTACAATTTCTTTGGTGTTTGTGAAGTATTTAGAAAAAAAATAGAGCTTAAAATCTAATTTAATTTCGAATAATATCCTCAATTTTAAAAAGGTAAATTCTAAGTTTCTAAGTCTTGTGGTGTACGAACAAGAACCAGTGAGCTAAGCTAGGGACGGTAACGTGAGGGGTACTTGTTTTAACAAGTACTTATGCGAGGGGTTATTTAGGGGAAAACATTCATGGGGTGGATTCCAAAGATAATATATTAAATGTTTAGCTACCCTCATTTGAGTTTTCATGAAGTTGTTGGGGGTATTAGATCATGATCAAAGGATGGGTGGGTTTAATCTGAATAATTTTTAATAGCCCTGAAGGAAAAAAGTGTCTAAATTTGACCGACCATCGGACACAAATTTCAACAAAACTTTGTCTATACATTTTAAATATTTTATCACCGCATCTTACTACGCGTCCGGACTATAAGTTCTAGGGATTAGGAAGGTTACGTTTATACAAGCATTTGTGTGGGTGGAGAGTTAAAACTCCTCCGATCCGACCAAGATTCGAAACACGATCTCCCCGTTATTGGCGATCTATTATACTACGAGAGTAGCGCGTTAGACTATGTAGCCACCGAAGCGGGTTACTCCTACCCTCAAGAAGTAGTTATTATTTATCGACCACGGTAAATAATATCACATTTTCCTAGGAAGTCCTATTTGACAGCCAAGAAAGCAACTAGGTCCACTTTGACGTATCCATACGTCAAGTTAAGCAAGGAAAAGTGGGTTTTTTTTTTCAATTTTTACATAAAACCTTTTGTTTGGTCAAAATAGATCAAACATTTCTCCAGTAGAAACATAGAGTTTAATTTTCTTCACGAGGTGATATCAACAGTTGTTGAATATCTGTCGAGGATGTCCTGGAATTTAATGACAACTTTTTATCTTCATTTAAAATTGTTTTCATCTGATGCCGCTATGCTCATGACGGATATTCAACAAATTGTTGATATCAGCGCGTGAAGAAATGTAAACGATGTTTTTACTGGAGAAATATTTGATTTATTTTAACAAAAAAAAAGTTTTGGTATGCAAACTGCAAACACACTCCCTTTTCCCGCGTCCCCTACATCCCCGCCTTGTATTTTGAATCGAGTGGAGGGTAATGCGGGCAGTATCTCGTATCGATCCAGGCGAATGTTGTGGAACTCTCCCATAGACGGCAGCACCGACTGGATCATAACATGTGGTCCTAAACACACACACACACACAGGAATGTATCGTACGTAGTTGATACTAGTCTAACTACAGTCAAATCTTCAGAGGAAGGGCCTTTGGGAAGATACAGACACATTTGTTCACGGTCAGAGTTGATAAAAGTTTACTATAATATTATTATTACTACTACTTATCAACACTGATAGCTGCAGATCACATGATTTACGAATATATTAGAATAATTTTAGAAACTTGGGTTGGACTAAATTTTAGATACACTCCTTTTAAACAGAAAAACTTATTATTTGAGATATTGAACGTGCATTTTCTTGAACCAAATTTTTATATCACCACACAACTTACAAACTAACTTAATTATGGAACACACACAACCTCGATCCCTCTGGCCCAGGGAGCCTTAGTTCAGTAAACAGACACTATAGCGACCGAGTTCAGCGTCGAACAGTCTGAAGTGTTTTACTTTTAATACTCCTACAACTTTTAAATGATCACTTATTTCGTATCTCAAAAGATTTGTGGATAAATGATCAAGGTTGTGGATACCTATCCTCAAAGTAATTTTTCCGGAAAAAAAATTAGATATACAATTTTGTTTATGAACAGGTCCAGGAATTATAATAATTATTATTAGAACCGCGTCTTACTACCCGTTCGGGTTATACGCACTTACGCTAATGTGTAATGGTAGGGTGATTGTGAGATGAAATGGAGGACCACAGTTTAACGTGGGATCCGAACCACGGTGGAGGCCTGGCATTCCACACATTCACAAGTTGTGATTAATACACGTCTTGTCAAAGGTGAAGGAAAGGTTTGGTAATCAGAGAAATCTGTGCCGGTACCGAGGATTGAACCCCGGACCCCAGCACACAAGTCCGACACTTTACCCCTAGACCGCCAGGTCACCTTGGCCAGGATATGAATTCTAACCCAAATCGTTAGAGCAGGTTTCAAGAAAATCTCTTTTTACCCGTTTCTTTCATTAGTGAAATCCTCCCCCTTTTGAATTTATTGTTAGTTGATTCCAAGTCGACCTCGGCGGTCTTGGGGTAAAGTGCTCGCCTCAAGACCTAATGTTCGTGCAGCCATGGTTGACATATTTTTCTTGAGTGATAAGATCCGTAGCACAACTTCCTTCGGAGGGAAGTAAAGCCGTCAGTTCCATGTTGATTGCGGAATGTAAAAGAACCCTGGAAGGTATGTGAAGATACCTTTTCTGGAAGAATTAATAGGCCTTTTCACTATCGCTCATAGAAATTCTAATCTGCTGATAAAATAAGTCTGTTCAAAAAGTGCTGGGTGCTAGTTAAATACCTCAATCAAAAACAAATTTATTCCAAAAACTGCTCTAGGGAACCTGACCCTAAATTCCAAGTTTAAGCACGATCAGTAAAATGGTTTCGTCTTTAGGCAAAGATTCATACAGACAAAATCTCGAAAACCACTTTTTCAGGTCCGGTGGGTCATTAAACGTCCATCAAAATCTCAAGTTTTATTTATGTGACGATCACAATACTTCCTCTGTCTAAGAATGTAAAAATTCGCAGCATAAAAATTATATTTCCGGCCCCGACAGATACTTTCTTGGTTTATTTTGTTTTCCATGCAAAAGTTTACTTAAGAGCATCAAAAGGTGCCAATAAATGGCCGGTATTCAGAGTACCAGGGCTTTTATTGCCACCATTTTCAGTTTTATAGGCAATAAAAACACAGATTTATTAGCACCTGGCACCTACTGACAGATTATTAACAGTACACTCACCGCATATTGCAAACATAGTACCGGCGGTGTAAAAACTTGAGAAAATCTTCATTACTTGTAGCTTGAGAACAATCGGTCCATCTTGATTGTATTACTTGTAGCTTAAGAACAATCGGTCCATCTTGATTGTATTACTTGTAGCTTGAGAACAATCGGTCCATCTTGATTGTATTACTTTGTAGCTTGAGAACAATCGGTCCATCTTGATTGTATTACTTGTAGCTTGAGAACAATCGGTCCATCTTGATTGTATTACTTGTAGCTTGGAATCCATTGGTTTTATAAAAATGCATTTCAAACAAGTGCTTTTTTATTTATAATAAATCTACAACTTTATGACGATAAGTTCTTTCATATCTCAAAGAGTTGCAGAGATATGATCAAAATTAAATATATCCTTTAGCTAAAGTACCTTCTAATCATTCGTCCAGAATTTTTTAACACTGTGTCTTACTACCCGTCCGGGTTATAAGCTTATGTATTAATTATACTAACGAGTTTATGGATTATATTTAGGACGACCACAATACTTCCTTTCCAAGATGGTGGTTTTCCGCTCTCTCTCCAAGTAAATGCGGGTACACTTCCTATAAATATAGCGTTCATTTTTAATACCATTGAATGTAATTGGTGAATAAGAGTATACCCGAACGGGTAGTAAGACGCGGTGCTAAGAAACAAACAGGGTCATATCAGAACATTCGGAGATAACTGAGGATTATTTTATTGGTTTGGAGGCTTCAGAACTGAAGTATTCAGTATTGGGAGGCAGGTCCTATTATAGGGGGTTCTAGGGGGTACATCGTACCGGGGGCCTGAGGTTTTAAAAGGGACCTGGGATCTCGTAAAATATTTGCATGTATTGAAGACTATCATTCACATTTCCACTACTGGTTCTACTAATAAATTATTGGTATAGGTACAATTTTTTTTTGTCTTAATGTATTTTTCTTCTTTTTTTTTTGATAGTTTTTTTTTGAACAGGATTAATGGAAAATGAAAGGGATTCTGAAAAGACGTTGTACCCCCTGATAAAATTCCTCTCAGAAGCCCTGTCTTGAGGGTATTCAGAGGCCCTGTTGTGAGGGTATTCAGAAGCCCTGTCGTGAGGGTATTCAGAGGCCCTGTCGTGAGGGTATTCAGAGGCCCTGTCGTGAGGGTATTCAGAAGCCCTGTCGTGAGAGTATTCAGAGGCCCTGT
>CABFVZ010000245.1:109854-150457 GCA_902151445.1 Timema monikensis | reverse complement strand
GTGAGGGTATTCAGAGGCCCTGTCGTGAGGGTATTCAGAGGCCCTGTCGTGAGGGTATTCAGAGGCCCTGTTGTGAGGGTATTCAGAAGCCCTGGCGTGAGAGTATTCAGAAGCCCTGTCGTGAGAGTATTCAGAGGCCCTGTTGTGAGGGTATTCAGAGGCCCTGTTGTGAGGGTATTTCCCCCGGAGTAGGCGGTGTCCTTGAACGCGCTGGTTCAGCCTCAGCTCTGCTACTATCTCCATCTCTCTCTCTACTGTATAATGCAATTGGTCCCGAGGCTGTCTGATAACTCAATTCTCAGCGAACGAACAAATGTGCAACTGCTGTGTCGACACAAGGTGACGATAGCAACACTTGAGAACTGTACTTTCATGTTCTCATACGTCGAGCCATGTTACCTGCAGGTGACAGTAGCATCAGTACCAGGAGGGTCGAAAGTGAGTGTTTGTGTCCCTCCTCAATGTTTGGGAGCTCTCGACCCCCATTTAGGGTTGTACTCAATGGTTTACTAATTACGATAATGTGTTAGAGATTAGGCAGGTTGAATTAAGAGGAAGTGTACCCGCATTTGCACGAGAGGAAAAAACATCATGGAAAAACCTCCTTAAATTCACCCCTACCGGTATTGGAACCAGGATTTCCCCAACGTCAGCAGTACGGTTTATTGCGAGTGTGACGCCTTAGACGGCACGATCACCTAAGATGGGTCGGAGACTTACACAGTTCATAACACACACACAGTCCAATTTTCATGAGAAGGAACTTTTACAAAATAAAAACATATTTTGTGGTCAATATTGATAACATTTTACTATCCTTATTGTCATTTAGTAGTTATTGTTAATATCTATCAAAAGTGACAGCTGTATATCACATGACTTTTATGAATGCATGAAAGTAGATCTAGTAGTTTAGCTATAAGATAAGGTTCTTATCATGAAAATTGGACTGTACAGCCACAATTAATTAAAAAAATAAGTTGAAATTGCTTCTCGAGGGATTGGATATATTTTTTTTTAAATCCTCCCATTCTCTTATTGGAGGATCTGATCACAAGCCACGTCAAGTAAGACTACCCCCTCCCCCTCCGTCTTTTATAAACCTGCCTCCCCTAAAAATATGGTTAAGACCTTGATCAATGGCGGTAAAATAATTATAATCAAGGCCCGGACTTTGATAAGCGAAACTTTTTGTATTGACCTAAAAAACTCATACTGTGCGCTAACGACTAAATTAAAGACGTGATTTACAGATGGGATGTAGGCAATGAAAGGTCTTTAGCAACTTAACTCTTTCTCTACTGAATATAACATTGATTTACAGATGGGATGTAGGCAATGAAAGGCCTTTACCAACTTAACTCTTTCTCTACTGAATATAACATTGATTTACAGATGGGATGTAGGCATTGAAAGGCCTTTAGCAACTTAACTCTTTCTCTACTGAATATAACATTGATTTACAGATGGGATGTAGGCAATGAAAGACCTTTCTTTAGCAACTTAACTCTTTCTCTACTGAATATAACATTGATTGACAAAACAAATACCTGCTTGAGAAGTAATAGCTACCCCCTCCCGACACAACCCTCTCAACCTAGTTGCAGTCTCACCTTGTTTTGAGTGCATCATATTAAACGATTTGTTTAGTTTGGTTAGGAAACATCTTCCATTTGTTTGCATCTAAGTTTGTTGTCTCAACATTTTCTCAGGTTGTATAAATAGAAGTTGAACCGTTCTCGTCCTCAATATTCACTTTGGCTCAATTAGTAGCGGATTTGTCTACAACTCATAAGTTCGTGGGATCGATCCTACCTCGATTACAATAACTTAATTTTTGCCTGAAATTAAATCACTTGTTAATAATTAGAATTCAGTAAAATATTATTTTATTTTCGCAAATATTTTTAAATTATAAATATGCGCTAAAAGGTTTTTACTATGCGAATCATAATTAGCTTGCTTAGCATTATTTTTAAATGTGTATATTTTTATGTCATAAACCCATTAATTTAATTTTTAAATCATCACCTACGTAAAAAAAATTCAAAATTAATGTGCTGTTTTTAATTTACTAACTTGTCAAATTATTTTAAAAAAAGAATATTATGGTAGTCTACGTATGCTCAAATATTTCATATAGGTATATAAAAAATATTTAAAACAAAGTATATGCTTTCTAATACAATCATTTAAAATCAACTTTTTTTTCCCCAGTTTGATAGATAAAGAAAAATAGAGAAGACAGGATTTGAACACGTGAACTCTAGTTTATTAGAATGCCATTCTACCGTCTCAGACAAATTTACTGTTAAGCAAACTTAAAATTAAGATATATTATATTTTCACCCAAAAAAATATTTTTATTGAAGGATTAAATGAAGTTACAAAGCAATCATATTTTTTCTTCTTTAAACCTATTTTGTATAATGCTAGGTTTATTTTAACAAAATCACTCTCAGAAATCTGCAACCGAACAGGGGGAAGGCATCCATTTTGTTATATTATGCTCTACTCGACAGACAAGCCCTGTCTCGCACGGTATGAGGCTGGCGAGTAGAATCCGCTCGCTATTCGATCGTATGACGTCAGTTTTCACAGCGCAGAAGTTTCAAAATTAGGGGTTTGCGAGATGAGAAAAATACGCTAGCAGCTTGCTACTCACAAGTTTCAAAATTAGGAATGTGTATTTTACAACTAACAAGCTAAGAGGAAACAAAGTTCATGGCTTCTCATTTCGACAATTGTGAGGTGAAAAAAAATTTATATTTGAGTATTTATGCTTTTAGCAGGCATTTAAAAAATATACTTACTATACATAAATAACTAAAAATTACTGAATAATTACGCAAAACAAAAAAATATGATCCTAAAATCCAACGGACCGAATAATGACCTATATAAAAAAGTGTCCACAACCAGAGGATCATGACCGACGTATGCACACATGAGCATTTTATGTGAAGTAAATAAAAAAATAACATGTCTTTAAAATCTGCACTTGTATTTACATTTTTTTTTAATATTGATACCAATTTTTTTAAGCAAAATTTCTACATTAGTTTTCAAAACTAGCTTCCTGGTTTAATTTAACCAGTGATTTTTCCTACATTACCGCCCATAAAAAAGTCTCAATCAAATTGAATTATATTTCCTGTATCGTTTTTTATAACGATAATGTACCTCACTAATGACTAATGTTCACATGATTAAATTTAAAATTTGAAGGTTACGAAAGATAATATCAGTATGTTGTTACTTTTTATAGCAAAAATATTGTTTTGGGTCAAAATAAATAGAATATTGCTTGAGTAGCTACGTTTAGTTTAATTTTCTACGAATAGTGATCTCAACAGTTCTTGAATATCTGTCATGCGCATTGCGGTAATTATGGTGAACTTTATAAATAAAGAGAGAAAACTATACTATAATGAGGTGACCTGGTGGTCTAGGGGTAAGGTGTCAGACTTCTGTGCTGGCGGCCGGGGTTCAATCCTCGGTCTCGGCACAGATTTATCTGATTACCAAACCCTTCCTTCACCTCTGACAAGACATCTTGTGAATGTGGGGAATGCCAGGCCTCCACCGTGGTTCGGATTCCACGTTAAACTGTAGGTCCTTCATTTCATCTCACAATCACCCTACCATTACACATTAGCGTAAGTGCGTATAACCCGAATGGGTAGTAAGACGCGGTGCTAATAATAATAATAATAATATACTATAATGCTGCGATGTTTATGAACTGTCGGTATCACAAAGAGAAGAAAATTAAACTAAACCTTTCTACTGGAGCAATATTTGATTTACTTTGGTCAAAATAATATTTGGTTATAAAACAAAGCACAACTTGCTTCGGTTGTCGCGCTACTCCCGCGGTAGACTAGACTGCCGATGACAGGGAGATCGAGGTTCGTATCTCTGTCTGATGTACTGAGGTTTTTTTTCCGAAATTGTTTTCGACTCTCTCTCCATACAAATGGAGTTACACTTCCTCTAAACATAACCTTCCTAATCCCTAAAATCATTAGAGGTACTAATTACACTAATGTATTAGTGCTTATGAAGGTTTAATTAATAGGAAGTGTACTCGCATTTGCGTGATGAGGGAATGGTAAGCCATTTAGTTATTATTATTATTATTATTATTTTTAGCACCGCGTCTTACTACCCGTTCGGGTTATACGCACTTACGCTAATGTGTAATGGTAGGATGATTGTGAGATGAAATGGAGAACCTACAGTTTAACGTGGGATCCGAACCACGGTGGAGGACTGGCATTCCACACATTCACAAGATGTGATTAATACACGTCTTGTCAAAATCATTTAGTTAAAACCACCCTCAGTATACCCGACCAATGTTCGAACCTAAGTCTCCCCATCAATGAGGTTCCAGTACACTGCAAGAGTGACGCTTCTAGCACTCCCCTCCCCCTCGCGCTTCTCTTCTTACTCGTTTACCCACACACTACCTTATGGCTTATGTATAGTAAGATTTAGGTACCGCCTCCCAGATCCCTCACATATCAGGTCACAAGCTGCCACTGCGGACAATGTCCATCTCTACTCTACCGTTACAAGCCAACTGAGAACATTTCCCGCAGTTTCATAGGACAAGGACAAGTACTGTGGACCAACCTTGAGACACGGAGCAATATAGGGCCTACCTGTGCAAGTGTGGACCAACCTTAAGACACGGAGCAATATAGGGCCTACCTGTGCATGTCAGTCGCTTTACGCGTTTGATAAGAGCTACATTTTATAATTTTTAATCGACTCTTACCTAACCTGTCGAGATAGGAACAGTTGACATGCAAGGGGGGAGTGAGGGGGTGGCTAACAATGTAAGATAGAGGACATAAGCGGTACAATATTATGTTATTAGTGTACTTTTAGCGGCGGTGATGCTAGCTATCAAACGTGACAGCTGCATATCCTACGACTTGATGATTATTTTAATAACATATATAATTGTCAAAAAAAGTTACTTCCGAACTAAGGGTCCCTGGTTCTATTCTCGTCAAGGCCGAAAATATGTATCATTGGTAAAATGTGGGTTTCCCCTTTCACAGTGATACATTAACGACCGGGGGGCTGGGTGTTGTGTATGTTCTAGATTTAAAACTAAGTCATATGCTGATATAATCAGTCGGTTAGGAAAGATAATTACTTTATGTGTTACTAGTAGAAGTACCCGGGGTAACAGCGCAATGAATTGAGTGGTTACTCCGGGCTAAACTTTTATGTTCTTCAGACAAACGGGGGAATCTCTCTTCGTTTGATTTCTTCCGACCCAGTTTTTAATAGATTTAAAAAATTATAATAAAACATTTTAAATTCCTGCTTCAAGGTGGATATGTTCGTACACAAGAGCTACTAATTTAAAAACGTCAGCGCTTAGCTTGCGGTAGACATCACGCAATGCCCAAGACAGACAGACAGACAGAGAGAGGGACACGATTACAATACTTTCTCTCCGTAGTATCGGACTGTTTATCTCGGTGCACAATGAAGGGAAGCCAGGGAACGAACCATCAGATCGTAATATTGCTGGTTGTCAACATTCCGGGCGTAGCTGGGAGGATTGTCAATAGCCCAGGCACACGCTCCCTCTAACATTTCACATCGCTCCACGTTTTTAATTATAACTTGGGGTGAATATGATCACCAGTTCAAAAACACGGAGCTAATGTACAGTCCAAATTTGATAGGAAGAGTATTTCTTATGCGACTGCTAGACAAGTTACTTGATAGTTCACGTGATAGATGTTTATTGTTAGCACCGCGTCTTACTACCCGTTCGGGTTATACGCACTTACGCTAATGTGTAATGGAAGGGTGATTATGAGATGAAATGGAGGACCTACAGTTTAACGTGGAATCCGAACCACGGTGGAGACTTGGCATTCCCCACATTCACAAGATGTCTTGTCAGAGGTGAAGGAAGGGTTTGGTAATCAGATAAATTTGTGCCGGGACCGAGGATTGAACCCCGGCCGCCAGCATAGAAGTCTGACACCTTACCCCGAGACCACCAGGTCACCGTGATAGATGTTACAATACTTATAAGATAGTAAGGAGCTGAGCATAACTACGAGGCTAGGCATGCCGGGCAGTCAGACAATGCGTGTGACGTCACATCACAATTTAGCGTATCGGGCAGCGTTCTGTGTTAATAAACCCGACTGCGCGCAACAATAAACAAAGATCAACTCTCCTACTTTGTTCTTTGAGCTTGACGGACATGTGCGAATTATTATTATTATTATTATTAATCCACCTCGGTGACGTAGTTAGTTAACGCGCTGGTATCGTGTTGAGCTCGACTGCCGAGTGCGGTAAGACCGAGGTTCGAATCTCGGTCGGATGAACTGGGGTGGTTTTTCCTCCACTCTCCCTCTACGCAAATGAGGGTTCACGTCCTCTAAATTCAACCTTACCTATTCCTAAACCATTAGCGAGTACTTAAGCGTATAACCCAAACGGGTAGTAAGATGCGGTGCTAAATATTATTATTATTATTATTATCATTATCAAATGTTCTGTCTCACGACAGGTGCATTCCTTTTGTCAGTCAACTTAGACCGCCAATGCACCCTAGCGACTGTATCCTCCTTCAGCTCCCAGAATGTTCTTCTTTCCTTTAAGTCATCCAATATTTGAATCCTCCTTCCTAAGCTCCTCTTTCCCTCAACCTTTCCTCCTATGACGTGCAGAAGACAGTTCCTCCTAAGGATGTGTCCAGTTTGCTTTGTACCCAAGAATCACATCCAAAATGGTTCGCTTCTCACCACTCTTCTCAGGACTTGTTCATCTGTCCCCCTGTCTGTCCACCTGATCTTCTCACCCACTCATCTTAGGACTTGTTCATCTGTCCACCTGTCTGTCCACCTGATCTTCAAGTCTTCTCCACCCCCACCTTTCAAAGCTCTCCAAGTATTTCTTTTCCATCTTCCTAAGAGTCCAAGTTTCTGCTCCAAATGTAGCCTTTCCTCAGTTCCAAACTCAACTTGCTGGTCAGCAGTAACCTCTTCTTGTTGAAAGCGTCCTTGGTCATGGCACGGTTAGAGGGAGCATATGTGGACCGACCTTCACACGGTTAGACGGAGCATATGTGGACCGACCTTCACACGGTTAGAGGGAGCACGTGTGTGGAAGGTGGTATTGACCGAATCTCGGCGAGTCTCACCTCTCATCTTTGTTCACACACAGAGGGGAGCAAGGGGGAGACGACCAATACGTTCTCGAGTCTCGAAAACAAGCTCAGATCTCGAGTGAACAACACTGAGCTATCGCACGTCAATACTAGCGATATGTTTGTTGTGAAGGACTGTTCGAGGTCACCTTCACACAGATTCGAGATCTGTCAACAAGCTCTCGAAAGTAGCTGGAAACAAATTGACTTCTAATAACAATTTCAAGCAATTGATACAATTATGTCAACGTGTGTAGTAGGAAGAGTAAAAAAGATTCACAAAAAAGAACAGATGGTATTAAAAAATAGTGTTCTCCTTGTTGTTTGTGATGAAATGGACATGACAAACAAAATTACACTTGTCAGTGGTAATAAGATCTAATTGGTGACCTGGTGGTCTAGGGGTAAGGTGTCAGACTTCTGTGCTGGCGGCCGGGGTTCAATCCTCGGTCCCGGCACAGATTTATCTGATTACCAAACCCTTCCTTCACCTCTGACAAGACATCTTGTGAATGTGGGGAGTGCCAGGCCACCACCGTGGTTCGGATTCCACGTTAAACTGTAGGTCCTCCATTTCATCTCACTATCACCCTACCATTACACATTAGCGTAAGTACGTACAACCCGAACGGGTAGTAAGACGCGGTGCTAATAATAATAAGATCTAAACAACTTGTGAATTAAATTTTAAATATTTACAGTTTAACTTAAATAAGTGTAAGTAGATTTTTAATAGACATGGCTCTAGTACTATATTTTTTCTCGAATTTGAGTCTCAAATTATCTTTCAAATATTTAAAAACTTAAAATTTTAATTTTAAGTGAAAATATTTCAAATGTAATTTTTTTTTAAAGTTACCACTGACGAATGTTATCTTGTTTGTCACGTCTGTTACGTCACAAGTAACAAAGAGGACACTGTTTAGTACCATTCTGTCCTTGTTACTCTCCCTCTTACACACGTCTTTATCATTACTTTTACCAATTACTTGAGATTGTTGTATCGAGTGAAGCTCTTCATAAATCCAGGTACAGATAATATTAAGGGATTGTTCACGAATCTCCAATTTCTCGGATTCAAGAGGACTCAAGGTAATTAATGATTCAAGAGGACTCAAGGTAATTAAGGATTCGAGCGTCTCAAGTCTAATATTTGAAGATTCAAGGATTAGAAAAAACTCTAGGCCTTCTTATTTGATGTATTTAACGTACACTTTCTAAACTGACAATACTTACAAACTAACTCAATTATATAACTGACAAAACACCTAGACCCCCGCACATTAATTCATACCTATGAAAGGGGGAAACCCACATATCACCTTGAATTTATATTTTTGGCGATGCCGGGAATCGAACCAGGGGCCTTTAATCAGAAGGCAGACACTCTACCCACCGAGCCGAGGTGTTGGATTGCAATCAATATAAATATCGGTGGGCACGCGGACCAATCGTCGAGTTCATCTAATATGAGTGACGGGGAGGTCAGGTGTATTGAGGGTGGTATTTCCCCTCACTCTTTCTCCACACAAATACGGGTACATTTCCTCTAAACTCAACCTTCCTCGTCCCTACTTTAGCAGTGGGGTAGCCCGAATGGTTGGTAAGACCCGGTTAACACATAACAGCTATATTTACACCTAAGAGGAACAGACGAGTACACATGGAATTTAGATCAAATGTACCGGCATGTGCATGAAAGAAGGCTGAAGAACCATTTAGTAAAAAAAAACTTTCAATTGCCTCGACCGAGATTCAAACAGAGATCTCCCCTTCATCGTCAGTGGAGTCTGTTACGAGAGTATCAGTCTGTCCTGTCACAAGCACGGTATTTGCCCAGCTCGGACCAATCGATCAACCCCTCTACCCCCTATTTCATCCCCCAGTCTCCCAGGTGCTGACTCGCGAGGGGAAAGGGGGTGGAAGATGCACAGCTCTAACCACCCCTACCAGTCAGCCGCTCTTCAGGCGGAAAATGATTACCCTCCAATCCGGTAAACATGTCACTGTACAGTGTAGTGTCATGTTCGTTTCGGTGACTACCACCTGCAGCCATGCTGGGTACAGTCAGGTCAACCAATCATGTCCTCCTTGGAGGCGTCAACTATACCACCCTGGTACTAACATACATCACTCTGTGTAACCCTGGATAGTTGAAGCAGCGAAATGTCCACAAATTACCCCCGTCACAGTCTAAGTGACTGTTGCTTCGATCCAGGTTCAGGTCACATTCACTATTCATCTGGTTGTATCTTTTCCACAACACAAGAACATCCACACTCTTGAAAATGTTCCAAAAAAGAGTGGTTTGATGTTATAACCCCGCAATTTGAAAACTTATCTAAGCTAATGTGACCTAGAAGACTATCATTACCAGTGATACTGAATAAAAGTATAAGTGGTTCATTATGTATTCATTCGTGTCACTGGGCATCTTGAGAGAATGAGTGTGGATCGAGTGACGAAGCTAATATATGAAGGTAGAGTTTGTGGATCAAAAGGAAGGTGATGTAAGCTGTGTCTAAATGTGTGAAAAAGAGAAACATTAAATAGTTTTAATCATAAAAGAGCAAGTATGGCTCGGTGTGTGGATGTTGAAGGAAGTATTCAAGGGCAGGGAAGTGTGGAGAAAGTTAGAGAGGATGAATTAAATACGGAGTTGTTGTTTTTTGAGCGACATGTACAGTTTATTGCCTACCCCGTAAGGGAACAGCGTGATTGTGTATGTATTTGTGTATGTATATATGTAGGGGACCATTACATGTGTTTGAATTCATTTCTTCCGCGGTTTATTTTGTCACCACGTCTTACTACCCGTTCGGGTTATACGCTTATGTACTAATTACGCTTCATTTACATGAAGAGAAGAATAGAAAAATAAACCTCAGTACATCCGACCGGGATTCAAAACCCCAATCTCCCCATCGCCGGCAGTCTAGTCTATTGAGAGTAGTAGTTCGAACACCGGACGGGGTGGTTTCCTCTTGACGATCTGCCAAAGTTGACAGTATTACGTAGAACACGGTGTCAAACCTTGTCCGAGACGGAACTACACGACCGATCGGTTTGATGTTTGGTCATTCTCTCCAAGATACTTACAACCCATGTTTATGTTCATGTTATTGGACTGTACTAGTAAGTTATTCTGTCCGTGAAATGTACAGATACAATTAATGGAAGGACGGAAAGTATTGATCAAATCCGCGCCCAGAGGGAGCCTCAAGTTATAGATGAGTTAAAAACACTCGTCACCGGATAGTTACAATCACGTGATCAAATGTTGTCAGCGTTTTAATTTAAAACGAATGCATTGATTTATTTAACAAATCAGGGACAGAACCAGTTCTTTCGCCTTTGATTAATTGGAACCGTTACCCTTGTCTGGTTCAGTATGAGATCGTTAACCACCGAACCGGTCACGATAATTAGTGAGAAGTGTCTGTTGGCCATCTTGGAACGAACCAGGGGCCCCAGCTTAGCAATCTGCGACTGTACCACCTAGTCAAGAGACGAGCAGTTTTGTTCTGGCCAGAAGGTACCGACCAACCAAACCTCAGCGATTATATGAGCAGGTTTTATTGAGCTGAGGATGTAAACAAGAGTTTTACTCTCATGGAATATTCTCGTACACGTGTGTGTGAGAGAGAGAGAGAGAGAGAGATTGAAATACAGGAACACTGACAGAGTCGATCTGTCAACTTTCACCACTGGCTTTGACAGACACGAATAGACTTGATATGTGTCTTATAAGCCACACTCGTGACCAGCTGTGGAAGTACCAATACAGTCTTACATCTGTTGATAGAACTGTAACAAGACAGTCTTACATCTGTTGATAGAACTGTACCAATACAGTCTTACATCTGTTGATAGAACTGTACCAAGACAGTCTTACATCTGTTGATAGAACTGTACCAAGACAGTCTTACATCTGTTGATAGAACTGTACCAATACAGTCTTACATCTGTTGATAGAACTGTACCAATACAGTCTTACATCTGTTGATAGAACTGTACCAAGACAGTCTTACATCTGTTGATAGAACTGTGTAACAAGACAGCCACTGCTAGCACTATACAATAGTCACACAGCCACTGCTAGCACTATACAATAGTCACACAGCCACTGCTAGCACTATACATGTCTGGTAGAGTAGATGACAGCAAACAATCAGATGTAGACTTTGTTACATGTGGTGGGACATTCTGCCAGGATTACAACATGTGTTACATATCACACACACACACACACACACGACAGACCCTAGGCGGGATCAGAGACGTCAGTCCGGGGCTAGTTGTCATCTTGAAAGGACCAGTCAGTCTCGGCCATCTTGTGAGAAGGGCTACCAACCTCGCGGGGTAGTCTAACTCACTGTCCCTATTCTCGAGTGAATTCCACCCGAGACAGAGAATGTTCAGGAACTCGAGTCATTTCTTGCCGCGCTGACACTACTCTACTGGCCATAGGGTCAGCCGAGCGGTCAGTCTGCTTGAGAAGATAGTGCCAACTTATGTGGATATAGGGTGTCATGTGGCCAGCACAATGAGCCGTAGGCCGTTAATCTCAGTTTTCAAGATCGGAGCCACTACTTTTCCGTTAACGTAGCTCTTGGAGCATTTGTCCTGACATGACTGGGTTGACTGTCTGGAAGAGCCAGGGACCACTAGACTACACAGTTTGTCCATAAGTTTGTATATTGTTGTTTTGTGTTTTTAGCCCGTCTTACTACCCGTTCAGGTTATAAGCTTTATGTATTAATTACGCTAGTGGTTTTAGGGATTAAGGCGGTTATATTCAGAGGAAGTGTACCAGCGTTTGTGTGGAGGAAGATTGGAAAATAATTTTGTAAAAACCACCTTCAGTCCACCCGACCAAGATCTCCTCGTCATCGGCAGTCTAGTCTAACACGAGAGTAGCGCGTTACATGAGTTTATCTATATAGTTTAAACAAACAAGACATGATTTTAGTTCGTTTCTTTCCACACGTTATTGTTTATGTTGCTCTCTTCCTCCCTTCCCCTCCCCCCCTTTGTTCAACAACAGTAAATATGTTTAACATGCTTAACAGACTGTATACTCAGTTCACCCTGAAACGTACTCGCTATGATCCATGGTACAAGGTTTATGACCGTGTAAATATGGAGCTGCTCATTGACCAATCCGGTCACGTACAGACGTACAGTATCCTTTAGGCAGCTTCCAGCACACCCCGCTCTTGTAGAGACCGGCCTATATTATTACCCCAGTACACCCCGCTATTTGTTTTGCATCACTGCGTCTTACAACCTGTTAGGGCTACAGTCATATATAATAATTACGCTAGGGAAGTTAGAATTAAGAAGATAGGTTTTAAGAAAAATGATCCCGCATTTGCGTGTAGGAAGAGTGGGAAACCATTTAGGAAATAAAAAGAACACGCGACTGTGATTCTAAACCCGATCTCCCCGTCATCATCAGTCCTGTATGTTGCGTTAGTGACGTCTAAACGTGGTCGAGTTAGAAGGGGGGGGGGGTCAAAACCCCTCTCAAATGTATGAATAGCAACATGTGCTTGTATTCCTCCTTGATGCGTGTGCAGCACTGATATATATATCACCCTGGTCCTTGACTTGTCCTGGCCACAAGAAGCGACAACAGGGTGCTTTGACCTTGGACGGAGAAATGGTTGCACTGTTTACACAAGAAAAACTAAGGACAACAGAAGCACGTAGAGGATTTAAGGCAGTTCTTAGAATCGGCAAATTTCGTTTTTCATTTCGTTTTTTTCTTCATATATACCCTGATTTTGGTAGAAAGTCCGTTCTATAAGGTATTTTATCTTATCAAAATAACACTGTTCTGTAGGATTCTGTTACGGAATAAGGCCTGCCATAGCGGGCTTCCTACCAAAATAGTAACTAATTTGAATCTTTTAGTGAAATGTCACAAATACGCAGATAAAAGGTCATCGTCCCCCCGAAATCCTCCAGTGTTTTCCCGGCAGCCCTGATAGGCCCCTGGTGAAAATCCCGCAACTAAGCAACCAATCCCGCAGATAACATAATTTGGTCGGAAGTGGTCAAAGATTGACGCTGTGATAATCTCACACCCAAGGTCTCCACTCTTTTTTTAACTTTCACACACAACAAACAAACACTTCTTTCTTCAAGGTCACAGGCAGACAATTAACCAGAGGTCAGGGCTAGACCGGGAATTTACCTCACTTTTTATACCACCACAGTCCAATGTTCACACAAAGGGCCTTATAGCACATACACACACACTTGTTTGTGGTCAACATTGATAACTTTTCTACCATATTTTTATGGTTACTTAATAATTATTTAAAGTGACAGTTGCAGATCAAATGACTTGACGTATGAACATTTGAAAGCAGAATATTTCTAGCTCTCAGATAAAGGACCTTCCAATGAAAATCTGACTAATCATTTGACCATAGTCGAGAAGAGCTATGAGGTTTTAAACACCGACAAAACAGTTCTGAAAGGTCGTAGATCGAATCTGTGTGATGTCAAAAAATATATATTTTTATTTGTTACATAACAATACAATACGATGCATTACTACTCAATAGTTATAAATAATAAGACTAATTGTTTGTAGGTTTCCTATTAATATTTACTTCACGTACGTCACAGAGTAACGTCACGTAATGTTATCATTGTCTGTAAGGCCTTGGCTTCAGAACTGGTGACATAAACCTCTCAATATGTCCTCAGATTAATTTGGAACGTCTTGAGGCTCTTATCAACTTATTATCTATCCCTCCTATTCTAACGAAACAGAACATAAAGCCCAACGTAATACATTGGAACAGGAGCAGGGTGCCAGCAAAGCAAGGAGGTATTTACTGCTCAATACACTTTATCAATCACTGGAAAAAAGAAATACTTAGCACCGCGTCTTACTACCCGTTCGGGCTATATGTTTAAGTACGAATTGCGCTAATGGGTTAGGAATTGGGAAGGATGAATATAGAGGAAGTGAACCTGCATTTGTGTTGAGGTAGAGTAGAAAATCATTTGGGGAAAACCACCCTCCCCGATTCACCCGAGCGAGATCCGAACCTCAATCTCCCAGTATTCGGCAGTCTAGCTCAACACGAAACTAGCGCGTTAGCTAACCACGCCACCGAGGCGAGTAAGTTCTTGATAATGCCGTAATTCCTGGTGTGTTGGTTTTGAATTTCGTATTTTGGTAATATTGTATAGGTAGCAAATAAAACATATTTCTGGCATTCACTCTTCACTAATAGCCCCCCCAACCCCTTTTTTTTTCCAATTTGTACATGTTGGAGTTTTTGTTGTTGTAATGTTTGCATTTAATTTTAACCACAAGCTTAGCTGCTCAAGTACCCATTTGTTGGCGTTTCATTTAATTCTCATTGTAGAGAAATCCTAAAATATTGGCTTCGCAAGTTAATTAGTATTTTAAGTAGTGATTTAATTAATGAACAGATGATTCTACCTTCATAGGGCCTACCCACTCTAACCCCCCGGTGCCGGCGCAGATAAAAACAACAATGTTTTAGTCTGTGTCCCGGACCACTGAGTCAAAGGGTGCTTGACCGACCTCTGACCCCTTCCATACTCACCGCAGATCTGTCCTTGATGCGTCTCGTGGCTTCCTCTTTGGCTTTCTCCAGGACCTCGTTGACGAACTTGGTGGCCGCCTCCATGAGTAGAGGGTCGCCCCTGAACACCGCCATCCTTTCTTCGGCACTCTGCCCTCCTTCGGTCGTGGAGGACTTCATTGTTTGCACGGTCATCACTAGTGATAGCACCGCCCGTGGCGAAATAACGGCAACATCTTCAATAACAACACAGGAATATATCAGAATTACCTTTTTTGAAATAATGTTGACCCACAAGCAGTATATTCCAACCGAAACCCAACAAACATTCAAATCGATAACCTCTCTTAAGAGCGATGTTTATTTTAAGATCGTGGAACCTTCCAATCTAAAAATAACGCACGTCTAACCTATACGTCAACGTCAAAATGTATCCTTTCATATCTCTTGATAGAAAAGTCAAAAAGAACCTCCACTCGAAATAACCGTCTCGTCGAATGCCGCATCTAGCTTTGTATTTATTTCGGACACTACTTTCCTACATTAATGTCAAACACCTCTATTTTCCTAAACTCTGTGAGCGACAACTTGTTACTTCACCCCAGGTTCACCATGCCCTTTTCCGCGAAAATCGAAAACTCACCCATTTTCCCCTTTTACACTCCCCCTACACCCCCTTTTGCACTATAGCGCGCGCAAACTCTTCTGTTTACCCTCCCCTTTATCCGCCTCGTTGAAAAAACAAAACAATGTCGCTCGTATTTACGGCTCGGCTCGCTTCGTGTGACACACATAAGTTATGTTTTTAAATAGCACACACACACACACACACACACACACACACACACACACACACAATGAAACCATAAATATTCATTAAAAATGACGACTTAAAAAATAAAAAGGCGCTATCGTTAACAATGGCTCATACATCAACGTAGCCACATTTTATCGCAGCCGCTCTGCGCGAGTTCTATTATATGAGCCGTCAAGTGCGCATGTGTTAATTAACATACGCTCCACTGTAACGTTATTATTGTGCTTCTATTTTCGAAACTGTAATAATGTAGAAAACATATTTTTGTTCCCCCTCCTAAACGGCTATAGGGAATGACACAAAGTTCCGAACTAAACGCGCGAGAGTAATGATTGTTGTACTCAAAAGAACACGATTTGAAGAACTGGCGGGGGAAGGTAGGGGAAATAGGGGAAAGGATGTATCCCAGGGCTCGAGTGTGGCTGCGCAGAAGGAGACGAAACCGGAACCTTCAGTGAGTTTTTCATCCGATCACAAGATTCGATATTAATATTTAACGATGTGTTCCATTGAATCTCCCCCGCTAATCTAAATATAGTGCTGGTTACCAAATGTGTATGTTCATTCTGCCGTATTTTTAACTTCCAACAACTTCTTACCAACGTTATATTTTTATTATCTCTTATACAAGTGATATGGGTACATTTATTTGACGTTTATTAACTATCTTTGTTAAAATAAATGGATGCTGTCCAAATATGAATATGGCAAGGGGTTTGGGGACTACATGTTCCGGTTTGAATCCAAGTGACGACTATATTGTAGTTTTAGGTTAGATTGGTTGGTAATATGTCCGACAATAATTATTTAACCCTGTGTATTAGAATAAGAAATTAAATACCGTCAATTTTTTTTAAATAGTCCAAATCACGCAGACTTAGCCAGAAAAAAAGTCTTTTTCTTTTTACTCATATTTTAACGTCTCGTTCTCTACCATATTGTTTGCGGTTTTTCACAAGAAAAATCTAGAAAACATCTACAAAATAAATGAGGAACTGCTGACATTTTTCTTAATTTTTAACACCGCGTCTCACAATCCGTTCGAATTTTATGCACGCTAAGGGGGTATTAATGAGGAAGGTAAAACACAGAGGAAATGTACCCACACTCGCTCGAAGGAAGAATAGGAAACTTTTTATATATTTTAAATACCTCCCAGTTATCGACAAACCAGACTGAATGAGCTTGACATTTAGACGACGTGCCCACAAGCGTAATTGTTACCAGCATTTGACTAAAGGTCATTCTCGTTTTCATTTAGTTGTCAAAAGTGACAGAAAACACCTCTCAGTGTATTAATACATGAAAGTAGATCAAATAACTTTTTGAGCAATATGGTAAGTTTCATATTTGAGGTCTACTTATAATCCAATTTTAAAAGTAAGGGCTTTATCTGACAAGTATAAAGGTAATAGATCTACTTTCACGTGTTCATGCGTCAAGTCATGTGACCTACAGTTATCACTTTTGATCAATATTATCAATACCTATAAAATAGCATATGTGAAATGTTATCAATGTTGATCGGAACAATATATTATATTTGTATTTTTTTAAATCTCTTCTTATGACAATTGTAACTTATCTCTGCTTACCCTGGCAACTCTCCCCGTCACGTCACTCTGTAAGTAATTAACACTGTTAAGATGCACATGTTAAGTTCTCCTTGCCATAAGAGATGAATGTGAACGTCATCACATGTTGAGGGAGACACGTTTGATCCGTTGGTAAACAAACTATAAAATGGTGTTGTCTAACAATGAGTCATTCTGGCATTTAGCGTCTCATTGTTATCTACAAGCAGAGCTAGGATACGCGCAGGGGACGAGACGAAGAGGAATTTTATTCTAACAACGAATCCCTCTTTATGGGATTTTAAAAGTTCTCGTTGAGAGAAAGTATTGTGATTTGTGAAAATGGTCAACATCAAGATAATGATTTTTACCATTATTTTGGTAGCAACCCGTTCTAGGAGGCCCTCTTTCTTACCAGAATTCTACTTTATAGTTGTGTTTTAGTAAGATAAAAGACCTTCTAGAACGGGCTTCCTACTAAATTCAAGGTTCATATAGACGTTTTATGTTCCCCGAGAATTCTTGCAATTTCTGTCTGTCTATACGAACTTGTGGTTACAGTCTAAATAGTTTCACAAATTTCGTTCAAACCCGATATTTAGAGGATGATGATGGTTATATCTCAAGGTTAAATCGTGATTTAGACTTACCACTAAGAATGGTTTGCTGAAAACTGGTTTTTGAAAATCAGAACATTTTCTAGAATCACTTTAATTATTTTATTTAAAACTCACATCCGGGTACTGAAGTGGGTTTGAACCCTTAGAACAACCCCTATCGCTACAACCCTGGCAAGGTATGTTGAAGGGGAATGCTAAAAATTAATTTACTTAAGGTGTCCGCCTAAATGGGCGCTGAAACGCTCTAGAGACTCCCAGAAAATCCTCATTATTTAACAAGTGGTTTGTTATTTCAAAACGAGTCGATAATTCCAAATTAAATTTAAACACCTTAAATGTATGATGTTATATTTTATAATTTTATAAAAAAATAAATCTTGTACAGAGTTTTTTCGAACCCTGCTCTCACCATCATCGGCAGTCCAGTTTTTAGAGTAAGTGACGGCTTGGACCATTCAACCACCGAAGCGGTTCACAGTATAATTGAATATACTGAAGTTAGTATATTAATTGCGGGCTGTCGGTGGTGTAGCTGGAGGTTTACTTGAGGGAAGAAGGGCAAATAATGCATCGACGCTATCGTTTCTGTTTTTTTTTTTTTCCAATTGAGGGTTTTAGGGCCACTTTGAATGTGAATAACGGTTCACCTTTTGAATATCAAATAGATAAGATTGCTAACCTTAAAAACAACTTTCTTCTAGTTAAAAACAAAACTATGTACCGAATAATTTACAATTTGATAACTACCTCTATAAGTTGTTATTTTAGTATATTTTGTTGTATAACGATTATAACGATTTATTTAGAAATTGTTATTCAAATCTATACCCCTCATCTATCTTGATAGTTAGAAAGCTTATTTTACATTATTCCACTATGGTGTAGCTTATAAGATAGACTCGTCTTCTAATTCGTATCTTTTAGGGTAAACGAAGTGTACATGTTGTTTGTGTAGTTATTTTGACTGTCTTTGTAGGCACTATATTGTTTGTATGTGAATTATATTGACTAATAATGATTATTATTAAATTTAATTAGGCCTAGTATTATTATTAAACAGGTAAATTATCAATTGAGCCAGTGCAGCTGAAAGTTTTAGTTAATACAATAGCCACCCTAAGCGCAATGACAGTTGTGGTGAAGGTTCCAGTATTACCAAGTACCAATCTTAAATATTATCTTTGACATGCAACTTTTGAGTAACTTGATCTGTACTTGTGTTGTGACTACTTTATACACTACAGTGTTGTGTTTGTTTATTTTTATTATTAATTACATTTACCATTACTTTAACTGCAGTGTTGGATAGATATATGTAATGTTTTAACATAGATTTGTGTTTTAGGAAATTTAAGAATACGTTAAGGAGATTAAAATCACGTTCTCATTCTGCAATATATTTTCGTTTAACATTAAGCATATACCTATAAAAATAATAATAATAATAGTGTTTCCACAAGCTTCAAGCACATTGGCAACATTCTAATCATAATTAATAATTCGTCTCCCAATTTTCTTCTGAAACCCGCCATTGTCTCACTTACATAATAATATATGCATTGATTTGTTGTGAGGAGTAATACGTTGAGTAAGTACCTAAGGTATTTAAAAAAGGAACATTTTTGCATTCGATTTAATAACAGTCGTATTTAACATAGAAAATACATTTAAATTTCGGTCATGTTAAAACACATTTTCAGCAGTAATTATGTTGTTTACATTTAAGTAAGTCATACACACCCATGGTTCCGAGAATACATTAATTTATTTAGAAATTTAGTTGTTTTTCTGTGAGAACACGTCAGGGATGATAAATGTAGCTGTAGAAGGAAGCGATGATTTTATACATGGCGAGGTATTTTATTTGGCTCACAATTTGGGATATTTTACGCTGTTTGGAAGTTTTTTTTTTAAAACTATAACCCATTTTTCCAAAATAAACCTTATGCGTGCCTTATCCATGAATTAATAATAAAAAAAAATTAGGCTTAGGGATTGTGAATGCAAATTTCGAATTATTTCTAACATTGTTATTTTTTGATTGGAAACATTGTTGGGGAACCTTCCTTAACATCTTTATTGTTGAAAAATCACCTTCAATATATTTTAAATAGCAATTATAAATAGTGTATTTGAAGAACGTCCCCGAAATATTTATTTTATAACAAACAGTCGTAAATTGAGATAGGTAGCACCAATGGCTTCCCTAACAACAATGAGATATTAAAGATGATTCCAAACTCGCTTGTCTTCTCTCTAAGGATTGAGTGTGATGTGTTGGTCGTGGAAATTAACATATTTGCAACATTTCCTGAACCGTGGAATAGAAAATAGCCAATTGGAGACATTGCTAAGTTGATTAAGGTCCTGAATCATCTTATGGGTGTGGGTTCATATCCCACTCCTGATACCATGTGAGATTATTAAGGTTCTTCCAAGTATATTAGTTAAATGATCAACCTTATTACAAAATTGCAATAAGTATTGAGCTCCGCGTTTTAATTCTTGTATTAAAGACCAATCAGAGAACACAAGTCAGTTGTAGGTGCTAGTTTCAAATCTTAGCAAGCTATGTGTGTGATATCTACTCTTATGTCATATAACTGTGTGTTTCATATCCCCTGCCCTATGAAAGTCTCTCCCTCGTGGCAAGAACAAGTTGTGTGATTTGTGTTTGGGTTGAGTTTGATGGAGTTGTGCGTACTAAGCTCTGTTTACACAAAGTTTCATTAGAAGGGTCAAAGTCACACAAGTTTGCCAACTAGTAACTGAATGTTGATGTGAGGGAGAATAAAACCAGCACGGGATACTCTAGTGTGAAACAGATTATCTACGACACTGGTAACAGCTTTGGTTTTAGATTTTGACAAAATATATTTATTATCTTTAAATCAACTGAAATGTTGCCCATTTTTGTTCAAATATTTAATTATTTTCCATTGAATTTTAAAAACCCCACAGGGTTGGTACCTATTTTTTGGACACCCTTCACAATTCAAATTTTTTTATTAGTTTTTATTTTAAGATCTCTCAATTTAACACATATGTATATATAGACACTTTGAGCCCCCAAGTGAGCTGGTATTGACTGAGTGGCTGCTTCCATTAACGAGGATTAGTGCCAACATTTGTGGATAGAGTGTGTCATGTGATTAGCACAACAAATCCTTCAGCCATTAATTTCAGTTTTTTAGACCTCAGCTGCTACTTATTTATTCAAGTACCTCTTCATTTTTAGTCCCTTGGCTCAGTTTAACCCCGTTACAGACCCACTGCTTTGCACATAATATTGTCTGGAATCACCAGGGGATCGAACCGGGGATACATTGATCAGTAGCCAGGAACTCTGGCCACTAAACCACAGAGGCGGTCATATATACAGGTTGCTTAAAGAAAAAAGATTTTAGGATCATGTAATATCTATTCATTAAAATAAGTAAAATGAGTCTGAGTAAACATCGGCCCATCAATATTCCCGCACAAGAAAGATGCAACGGATAGGTCGAGGGGGGTAGTTCAGTCGCGGTTCCCCCTCCCCCTGCGACGTTACTGCTTTAAACCTTTTCTGTACGGGGATACTTAAAAAGTTTGGTGTATTTGTCTCCAATAAATGACCTCTCTGACTTACAACGGCGAGATGAAAATAGTTATCAGACTAGTCTAACGAAGCCAGGGAATTTTCTAAGATCCCGCTCTCCTGATTCCAAAATGTGACATTTATGTAGAAATGAAAGGATAGTATTTAAAACATCTTTATCAGTGATAAGATAATACAGTCAACTTGATTCTATGACCCCGGGAATAGCGTTCCTTTTCCAGGGAACCGTGAAAGGTCGTAGAATCGAGAGTTGACTGTAAATATGTATCATTTAAACCCAAATAACATTTAATTTTTTAACCTAATTCTTTTATTCTTATTGAGAAACAAAATTGCTTGTATCTTTGTGTGAGTGCGAGTTTGTTTGCGGACCGGAGTTTACTCGGACTTATTTCTCATGTTTTAATGAGTACTACGCGGTCCTAAAGTTCTAAACCTCTTGTTTGTATTTCCTAATGTTCCAGGACCACGTCTCATCATGGAGTCTGCCTCAGACTGTTTTTATTTCCTGGTTCTTAGGATTCTACTAGTGATTGGCGGAGTAGAAAAGAACCCAGGACCAAAGCGCAGAGCCGCCCCGGTAACACATGGCTTTACTTGGATACAAGATGTAGACCTATGTTTTATATTTTTAGTATAATTTGTAAAAATGGTGGCAGGATTACCACTCGCCTGAAGAACAAAGGAAAAACGAGAACGTATTTGTGTTTAAAACAACCACTGGGATATTTATGATTTTGGGAACATTTAAGAACAAGTTTGAAATTAAAAAGTTTAATAAAACCGTAGGACTAAGCGCATTTATTTTCCTCTCTTCCCCTATTTAGCAGGTCATGAATGCATTCAAATCTTCCTTTTCTAAATACCAATAACACGACTTCAAACTGGTTTGTTTTATTAATTTCTCTATATACTTCGATCAAGCTTTTTTGTAAAAATCAGACTTATTTCTAAAATACCTGAAAGAGAGTTTGGTAGTTATAAAATCATTGTAAAACTTGTTTAGGTGTGTCGGAAAGACGCAGGCAGCCAACCGAAGCAACCAGACCTTGGCCCAGACACCAGAGACCTATTGCTACAGCTGGTTCAAACACAACAGCAACAGACAAAACTGCTTCAGAAGTTATTAGTCACTCAGCAAGAGTTCTCGGAAGAGTTCCATCAGAAAGTGGCCGAGGACAGAGAGTTGAGGGCTGCAGAAGAGGCGAGGAAGGTGGAGAATGCGACAGAAATGGAGGAGTTGAAACAGTCTCAAAATGAGCGGAGGATGGAGAAGGCTAGACAAAAGGATGTGGAACTAACATTGGCGGTAAGCCCGAAGAAACGACGTCATTATGGTTTTAGCTACACAAAATACTAGTGTTAGTGCAATTTGGGGGCAGTATTATCAAATAGAGTACGTATATTTGATAGAGTAGGGTCTAAATAGAGTGCATGGGAGACAGGAAAAGTTCATTTCTGATATCACGGTAATTTACTATGCTTATGAAGCTTCAAAAACATGGACTTGTCTTTGGCTACTTGTCGCTGAGGCTTGGATTATGGAGTAAAATTATGTATTTGATAATTACAAAGCTTCATCTTCAGAGCATTCAAAGTTAAATCACACACATGATATGTTCAACCTTTTGTCATTTTGTTTGTTTATCCTGATAGCTATAATTCTTACCTTGACGGTTTACAGTATGACCCTAGTTTATAAGCTATACCATAGTGGAACCTGTCGAGGTAAGCTTGTTAATTTTCCATGGTAAATTGAGTACATAATAAAGTGTTGTTCACAGGACAAAAATCCAAATTTATTATATGTTGAAATAATAACTTGATTTATCAGCTTAGGATGAAATATGTTAATTATGTTTGCAATATAACATTTTGTATAACTTAGGTATGTAATTGTTGCTACTTCCAAAGCCGTGTACCTATCTGTCAGGATGGCTTGGTGGATAGATAGGCAGCGACAAATAATTGTGGGGTTTGTTTTGATCTTGTTTATTGAAACAGATGAGTTACTATACGAGTATATAATGTGACTTAAGATTCAGAACTAATTGAAAGAGTTCAGAAAAAAGTTCTCGGTCTCTCAATGCCCCTACTCAGCAGTGTGTGTCCTGATCTATCTCGGACTTCTAAGGATGATTGTGTCCTCTGTACTAAAGAGGAACTCAAGCTGTAGAATATGCTCAGTACATCAAGTTGCGCTAACTTGGTAGCTGATTATAAAAAGCACATCAAAGTAGCCCCTTAACTCTTCTGCCACCCCCCGCTCCTTTAAAGGTCTAAAAACTCGCTGTTATACACCAACAAAGGAAGGATGTTTCCCCTAAGTTACTAGTTTTACCAATATTATGTGTTAATGCAAATCGGCAAAACAATCTCTGTTTTTTAAAACATGACCTGGTACGCGATCTTCCTCATACCTACCTTCTATGTGCTATTAAATACGGAAAGCGTTGACTGGCATGAAGATACGACGAAAAAACAACCCTACTAGAGCTTACTCTATTTACTTGAAAAACATATTTTAGACAGTGAAAATACCTCATATTCAAATATAAAAACAAATGTACATTTTTGTATAATTATAATTAATTTTAAACTTGAATTAACATGTTTAAGATAAATACTATGCTTACTATATTGACTTGATAATATAAAATGCAAGACTCCTTTAACACACTGGCTCAAAAACTATTCATTGTTAACATTATTATATATAGTTTAAACCTTTTTTAAAGGGTGTTGAACTAAAAATTTAGTATCCTTTAATTAAATAAAAGCTAATTGATAGAATTTTGATTTTTTCACTTTACGGGGAAAAGGGGCATTATAGGGTCATAAAAACCATTGAAATAAGTCATATTCTATAAATTAATTATAGCTGATAAAATGCCCTTCCCTCACTAAGCATTTACTTAGAACCAGTGGCGCACCCAAGGGGGTGGGGTAAACTCGGCACCTTCTCCCATGACCCCTAATAATTTAAATAAACACATAAATAATATACTGTATAACTAAAACATAAGACACAGAAGATGAGTCGGATAAATAGGCTCCATTTTAAGACTTTGTATTCAAAACACACACACACATATTAAAAGTGCCTCTTATATTCTCCTTTGAAAAAAGTACAACCATAATAGCTTCCATACATTGTATGCAAGAAAATGTATATAGTTAGTGGCCACCATTTTGGTAATTAAGTTCGTTTTAGTTTTTAAGGCTTTTAATACAAGATATGGGTTATTAAACCGAGGACCTCGCTTATAGAGACATCAAAATCACTCGCACCCCACCCAATTTCAGTTTTTTTTATTATTATTATTACTAAAGTTCTTCGAACTGACAAAGCTACTAGAGCGTGTTATTCAACACAATAACATATATTGACTTAGACCAGGGGCTCTCACACTTTAGACCAAAGGAGCCTTTGTACCAGAAAAACTAAATGTTCAAACGCTCATAAAAATGTTAACACTAGTATTATTAATATTCAATAAATACATTTAAATCTCACGAGTCTTTTATAACATAATACTTGAATAAATATAAAAGAAAAACTACAATTCCCCACCACTTTGTGCAAAAAGTTCACATTGAAAAATTATGTCCATTCTTATAAGTGTAACTTATGATTTGTATATGCATAGCTTCTTCTATCTTGTCAGTGTACAAAATTTAAGTAGGAGCCTCACTTGAATGGATGAGATAGACCACAGTGATAAACGTATATCACTTTAAAAACTCTTGTACTGTTCTCTTAAGGCACTATATTTTTTAGATCTATATGTAACCTTAAACACTCATTTAATATTTTATAAAATATTATTCTTAAGACAGATTCTTGTAAATTGGTACGTATATCAAAAGCATTTTGTGATAATATCTAAACTGGTTTCTATTTTTTTACTGTGCATCAAACATGCCCAAAATATTCAAATTTATCTGTCTTCATTTATATTATTAATTTGTTCTTAAGTTGGATATTTCTGTCCTCCAAATGGTGCTCTAAGTCAGCACAAACCACATAAACCTGAATGGGTTTAGTTAGGGCCTATAGCAGATCACCCAAGTTGGCTTCCATCCCACCCCCTCAAATTAAATATGTAAAAATACCACCATTTGGCACTTATTTTGTTTTCTAGTCTCAGAACATCGTTATGGGAGGGAGGGGTGTGAGAAAGTAAGTTAAGTGTGGTTCCAATCCTCAATTTTTATTTTTGTATAATGTAAATATTAAAATTCTGTTTTGCACCAAGTATGGCCCCATAATATGTTTGCAAGGGAAAAAAATACATAAAAGTGGTGGGATGGTGGGTAAGGTTGAGCGTAGCTTTTGAATAACAAATATTTAATATTAAAAATGTTGGGGAGGCAAAGTTAGCGGATCTCCCTCCCCCACCCAATAATATTTGATTTTCCTATGTAAATATATATGCAAGATTTTAAAACTTTTTTACCCAATAATGACGTTATGCATTATTAGTTTAGTCATAAAAAAAAATTATCAAAATGTAATAATGTGTGAGATGCATGAACCTAAAAAGTAAAAACATTGTATTATTTTCAATTTTTTATTGTTGAAATATTTTTTGGGTAAGTACGACGTATTCTACGAACTAACAGTTTTGCAAGAAAAAATTGAAGAGCCAATGCAATAAAAAAAAGTTTTTCTCAAATATTTATTATACAGACAAGCTATCCCAACAAAAAACCTAGCCCACCATGCGTCTACCAATAATTATTAAAGAAAAGGTTGGGTTTGGTTGGTTGGTAAGTATTGATGTACAGAAAATTTTCACATTTCTTCATGACATAGAAAGCTGAAATTTGGAGCAATTATAGGGGAATCATTCAAAAGGTGTGTGAGAATCAGTAAACTAAAAAATTATTGTCTTCGTCAGTGTTTCTCAAACTCGCACTAGCCGAAGATTCAGATTCACAAACTCGAGGCGTGTTGAGAACCACGGAATATACAAACATGTTTGATTAAATACATATATTCTATAGGTACTTCTGTTTTTGTAGCGCATCTTACCAGCCGTCCTGTGTAAGCATATTTTAATAACGCTAGTAAGTAAGGGATGAGGAACATATAATGTGGAGGAAATGTAACAGCATTTGAGAAACGGGAATATAGGAGACCATAAATAGTAAAAATCCACCCTCTGTACATCCAGATGGAATTCTAGCCTCGTCTTCCCCGACACCAGCTAACTAGATCATAATAATCTGACATTTAATCCGCGTGCCCGCTGATGTAACTCTTTAATAGATATTTGATGCTATGTAATTAAAATATTACATAACTTATATTTTCCAGATGTTAATGTGGGTTAAAGAATCACTCAAAGCAGTATTTATTAAAATATGTTTAAACAAAAATCCCCTTAATCCTCTAACTTAAAAAGTGATAAACTATTTCAAATTGTGCTAAGTGTTTTACATCACTATTATATTCACACTAAAATTAAACTATTTGTGTGTGTGTGAGAGAGAGAGAGTATTGGTGTAACTGCAGGCCAAATACTTATTCAAGAGTTTTGCAGACAAGTGAGCCAGTTAGATATGATCCGCGGGCCGTGAATTTGAGAACCCCTGCCTACGTATACCACGCGTGGCCAATATTGTGAACTCAAAAGCACCTAGCTTAGGATAGAAAAGTGTTTGTATTAATATAATTGTGATAATTATATTAATAAATAGATCTTTGTATTTGAACTAAATTAAAGTAAAAATGGTCATTTATATAACTATTAAAGATTTATTTTCCTCAGAAACTAAAATAAGCATTGTATGGTTTGACTACAATGTTATTGAATGACAGGTAAACGACCCCTTAAACCTATTACGGTTAGTTTAGAGTAGACCTTGAGAAAACCTATCTGGTCAGTTTTCTTACAGCTTCCAACCTCCCCTAATTCTTACCATCCCTCTTTTACAAGAGAAGTATTCCTCTCTTCTTTTAGACAAAGAGGGAGAGTAATATTCAAACAGTACCATAACTGGCCGTCAGGATGCGCCACTAGCGTACTAGCGCTTTCTAACGGCGAGATATGTAACTAGTGAAATAATTTTGATGAGCGGCGTAGAGTTTTTCCCTATTCTATAGTATATATACATTCAACGGTATCCGTTCTCAGGTGAACATCATCCTTACACGCTCTAGTTTGACTAAAGCTTCAGGCTATGACATAACATTAACATTGCTCCCTCCTAAATGTGTTCTAATGACACCACTGTTTGTTCTGTGCTAGGTTGGAAGGTTCAATATTTGCACCAACGTGAAGGACTGGACTCACTGTGTGAATATCCTCGAGTGGTGTTTGGACAGTGATGGCCTGCCTTTCGTGCAGCTGCAGGATCTGAAGACCGATTCCACTCCTCTATACACGGCCGCAAAGCACGGCTACAGAGCCTTATTGGCGATACTGCTGCAGCACGGACTAAACGTCAACTTGAGAGTAGATGCCTTCAACACCACCTTGTTACACATCGCAGTGGACTATAACCAGATCTCGGTGGTCAATCTGTTGCTAGAACACAGGGCGGATGTTAACGTCACCGATTCCAACGGAGATTCTGTTCTTTTCTGGGCCGCAAAGAACGGTAATCTAGAGATGGTCGAGCTCTTAGTGCATCAAGGGGCCGATGTGAATGCTCTCGATATTCAAGGTTGCTCGATCCTTCACTATTGCGCGAGTAACGGTAATCTACCGTTGGTACAGTTCCTCATCGAGCACGGAGCGGAGAACAAACCTGTGATCATTAACGACGGTTTAGGCGGGACTCATTATAACGTCTTGCCGCTGAACCTAGCTATAAGGAAGAAGCAGAGAGCTGTAGTGGATTATCTCTCATCATTGAACAATTTTTAGTTGGTCAACTTTGTACATTTTATATGTTTTATGATATCTACTGGCATAGCATTTCTTATTAGGAATATTTATGCAGACTGAGCTAAGTTATGTATCGAGTCTGTTTATGTTCAAGGAATATATTTTGAAATATATCTATTTTATAAGCTATCAGTCGAGTCAAGTCAGAAAGAGGAGGGACCATTCTTATGTATCTTTGTGTCGACACGTAAGCTTCACCGCCCTTGGCTTGGCCTGTAAAATGCCTCAATCTCACTATATCCTTTCACCATTCTTCTCCTCTCACTTGCACACTTTCTGCTCTTCCTATCTTTCTTGGCCTCCATCACGGTCTTTTTATTGTGTATAAAATTCACTAAACACACATTTTTTTGCACTGAATTCAGAATTAACCGACAAATTTTGTTCCTGAAACCTTAAAATTAGCTGTTATTTAAGTGTCATGGTCTCAAATAAAAATCTTAAAGTTCTAAGTGAAAAAGATTGAATTGATGTTTAGGTAACATACATAGCCGTATTAAGGATCTTTTTTGTAAATTGAAAAAATGATTCCTGAACACCTTATCGAAATTAGGACTTTAGGCATTTTAGACCTAAGGTCCTGGGCTCAGCAGATTCAAGTGTCATTTTTTCAAATTTATGATCATGTTTTGTTATGTTCTAATTGTTAACTGTGAGGGCCTGTATTTTATTGTTTAAAATAGCTCTTCCCTTTGAATGTTTACTAAAATGTCCATTTAATGACAGTTTTATAATTAAAAATGGATACTTTTTTATGTTATTTATAGTTGTGTTGCAGAGTGTGCATGAGATATTAGAAGAAGCAAGGGTGAGATGGTATGGACATGTAATGAGGATGGAAAAAAGACCACAGGGGAGGCCAAGAAAGAGATGGGAGGATCAGAAAACAGAAAGTGTTCAAGTGAGAGGAGAAGACAAGAGGACAATGGAGGCATTTTACTAAACTCAAACTGGAAACGATGATTATTTATAGTTTATAAAAAAAATTCACAAGACATAATCTTTATAATAAAAGTTAACATGCAATTTATTTAATACTAAGTCATAAAGCAGGAAAATATGCTCTCAGATTTAAGTAATTGTACTAAGTATATTGTTTTGCATATTCCAAATATGACTTTAGTGTGTGTATTAACAGTATGGAGTCTGTTTCACATTTGAAATGTGTCTTTTTAAACTTGATAATTAAAATAAAATATTTTCAACAGTAAAATTGACTCTGCTCCCTTCTAAATTAAAAAAAATAATAATTAGGAAAACATATAATCCCACTTGGGTGGCCACGTTACTCTTTCAGTAGACTAGACTGCCGATGACTGGAAGATCGAGGTTCAAATCCCGGTTGGGTGGGTTTTCCACTCTACCTTCACACAAATGTGGGTACCATTTCTCTAAATATAATCCCTAAGACTAATCAGCACATATGCGTACAACCCAAATGGGTAGTAAGTCGCGGTTCTAAAAATAATACATATATTTATATTTTTCTCCTGGTATAATTTTATAACAAATTAATTCATTAGTTTTTGTAAAGTATTAGACACCCTACCGACTGAGCTAAAGTCCCAGGTTCAATTCCTGAAAAATTTATTATGGGTGAAATGTGGTTTACCCTTTCACAATGATAAGTTAACGGCCAGGGACTGGTTGTTGTGCCTGTCCTAGTCTTGAGTTAAATTATAAGGCAAATGAAACCGACAGACCTAGTCAGCCGGCAGTGGAAAATAAATGGACCCAGACCGGAAACAGTAGTGGTTGTAGAAAAAAGATCTTGTGAATCTAATTAATGTTTTTATAACTGGAGGTAATTTAATGGTGAGATTTGGGTGAACCATGAACACAATTTGACAAAATATCATTTTAATTGAAACTTATAATATTAAATAATGAGAATAAAACCTTCTATTCAGCAGAATAGTATTTTTGTCGTCTGAAATGTGTGGTTTACTATGGCAAATCTTTGAGAGGAACATTTTATTAAATATTTCTCAACTAATGTTTAAACATCATTTGAATAATATCTAAAAAAATGTGCGACGTCTGCCCCCTCAGACCTTACCCAGACAAGAGAAGGGGTGTAGCGGCAGAGCAGACTCTGGTACTTTGTTAACTGTCCAGCCGAAGGCCTGGGGAGACTAAGGTGTGTGCACTATTATAATTTTAAAAATAACCCTCTAGGGGATAAAAAAAAAATACATGTTACTTTCCTGCATGTCCACTCTTGAAACACGACTTTATATCTAATAGCCGAGAGCCCTTTCAGGGGTACCACTGTTCACTCCAGAGATTGTAATTTGATCATTGTCTGGATGCTCGATGTCGTCAGCACATCAGAATGATAACCTCATCTTGTTTCTAGTTCTTCTTAACATTAATCTTACCACGAAGACCTGTAATTGTTGGTGATGGTACAGGTCTCGAGACCGTACGTCAAGATAGGAATGTATTATGTCCTGAAGAGCGTCAATTTATCCGCCAAACTAAGATAGTTCATTCTTTTTAAATCCATCGCTCTTCCTCCTCACACTTGCCGCTGTCTTCCTTGGGGTCTCTTCTCTAGATACTTCATGCTCTTTTCTTCTTTCAACTACACTTCATCCAGTTCTATCACCTTTCTCCCTCATATCGTCAAATATCATCGCCTCACCCAGTTTCCCTGACACTATTAATAGATAATAAAGTAATCATTGAAAAATGACAGTAAGCAATAAGATTCGTCAGGTCTTTTTAACTAATAATCCTTTAATTCTCCTGTTTTTTAATAATAGTGCACAATGCTGAACATATATTTCTACAAACACTTGTATGAGGGGAGTCATGTTTATACGAAACTAATAACATCTTGGTTATAAAAAGAAAAATATTCATCAATGAATAAAAACTAAATAAATTTTAATGCAGTCACATTATTTAATTAAAGAGTTTAAATGATAAGCGCACAAAATGTAAGTACCTTATGAAAGACAAATACTTACGGGAATGCAATGCATTTTTTTTAAATTTGAAGCAAAGTTTGATTAAAAAAATAAAAAATATTTTATGTTGGAAAATACTTTAAATGTTAGGTATAGTTTATAAAATGTTATATTGAAAACATGTTTAGCATATTTTATCTTAAAATGACAATAAGTTATTTAATTACTTTAAATCTAAAGGTCTGGTGCAGATAACCCAAATAGGTAGCAAGACGCGGTGCTAAAAAAATATATTTTAATGTCAAGTTAGCATTAATTTGTTATGTAAATGACAATCTATACTTATAAAATAACATGTCCTGACTGACTGATTCATCATCGCCGAGCGCAAACTATCAAGGCTACAAGCATGAAATTCGGACTGTATATTCATTTTGTTATGTAGGCACCCACTAAGAAAGGATTTTAGAAAATTCCACCCCAAAGGGGTCAAAATAGGGGATGATAATATGTATGATAATATGTATGAAAGTCCGTCATTTTGAAAGTTACATAAACAAAATTTTGTATTTCGGTTATTGACGTAAAACAAATATATACGTGTTTCAGGAATTTTGGAAATTTTATTTAATAAGGGATGAAAAAGGGGGTGAAAGTTTGTATCGGACTTGCATTATTTTTGATCTGAGGTCAAGTTATGGTCATCAACGTAACGTAATATTTTAAATTAATCTGTAAATACATATGTATATTTTCGTATTTGTATGTAATCAACTTCCACGCGAGCAAAGCCGCTGGCAACAGCTATCTAGTTTTATAATAAAGGAAATTGATAAAACTAAAGGAAAAGGAAAAATAAACTACTAAGAATAAATTTGATGAAGAAAGCCCACCTAGTACTATAGAAGACAGAAGAAAGGAAGATGCCTGTCTCCTTTGTACATTTTTCCTCTTTCCCTAGGTGGGCTTTCTTCATCAAATTTATTCTTAGTAGTTTATTTTTCCTTTTCCTTTAGTTTTATCAATTTCCTTTATTATAAAATTTTCTAGCCATTGGGCCACCTCATTTTTTGAAACATTATGTAAATGACAGTAATTGAACACAAATATCTATTTTTATTTTAAATACTCTTATTGGCATAGCTCCTAGATTGTCGAAGGCAGAATTTTATTTTCGAACTGAAGCCGAGTCAAAAGGTTTCTAAGTTTAGCGCACTTCTAAAAATATTAAAGGCTTCTATAAAGATTTGAGTTAATTTTTTTTTTGTAGTAATTTTGTGGTGTTATAAAAATTATAAACTAATATTACAAAGATCTGTAGTGATTTGAATTACATTCATCCGACTCATCAACTTAAAGGTTAATAAAGTATGTGGTAAAATATGTATATATTACACCGGATTGAGATTCAAACCGTGATCTCTGTCATCGGAGTCCAGGCTACTGCGAGAGTAGCGCATTATACGACACTGCCACCGAAGCGCGTTAAGCTACCCAACAAAAAACATGATTATTATTTTTAAACTTTAGTCTAAATGCCAAGGCTATCTTCGTTTTATTCTGCTTTTACTAAAAACAAGTGGTGTTCAATACAGGCCTAGAAGGAATCCTTGAAAACATGCTTTTTCAAAATATACCATTTTTCTGATTTGAATTTGGGTATATTTCGTATAATTCAATTTGGGTTTGGATAACAAAAAAGTAGCCTTCACACACCCTTTAAATGATCTAACTATTTTTGTCGACAGCCATGTTCCTACTCTCTGACGAGTGTTTTGAACATATAAATAGCACAATCACACAATACAATAGTAACTAAACTATATATACATCAAACTTACAGGTTAATTAACCTGTAATATTAACATTGAAATTAAATTATTGCACATTAACAACAAAAAAGGTGTAAAAATCAGTCTCTGAAAAAAATGTTGCAAATTCGCCATCTATCACAATCTTTATGATACCATTAATAAATACTTTTACTATTTATGTAAGACACAAAAAAGAGGAAGAAAAATAATAGTAAAAAAACTTGTATAGAAAATTGGAGTGAAAATCCGTGAAGGCCAAAACGGTAAGGCAAGAGTAAAACACCATAAAAGGAAAGTACATTAGTGGAGTAGACGATAGAATAGAAAGATGTGTGACAAGATTCTCTACTGTACAGTAGCATGAAGAAGAACCGAGAATCCGGAGAACAATTCTAGCTCTTCCCTTTCTTGTATCTCTGGCGGGCTTGGGCCTTCGTGTACCGATGCGTTCGTTCTTCTTTGCTGCTCTCCTGGGGCTCTTCTTTGGACGGTGCCGGATTTGTGTCGTCTGAAACAAGAATCGTCGATGCGATGTAGGGATTTAGCGGGGCAGGAAGAACAACTTGTCGCTAAAGGGGTAATTCTCTCACCACCGAGCAGGTCTAGTGGAGCCTCGAGAAGAGACAGTCGCTGGCACTTGGTGTAGTAGCGGTAGCCGCGCATCACCCCGTACCCAGCCATGGCCACCGCGATCGTGAGCAACGCCATCAGGAGGGGATGCTAAAACAAGCGGCTAGTTTCCGTTACACTCGCCTCCTAACTAGGGCTGCAGGGTACACATTGTCAGTTCACAAAGGGGGATGGAAACAAATTAATTAAATGCACATTTAAAATTGAAAAGAGGTTTTCTTTAAGGACGTTGCATATTCGCGACGTCACTGTAATTTGAGATAAGAATTCCCATGTTTGTGGTTTTATTCAACGAGTTTTAACATATAATGTCAGAAGGCTATATTTTTTTGTTCAATCTTGAATCAGTTTTTATGTAATTTTTTAATTAATGGTTTATTTGGGGAAATGGCCCGTCTTCCTGCCAGGATGTAGATTAAAAAAGTCCATGGTAACATTTGTCTATCTATAATAGGAAACAAGAAAAAATTAATTTTAAAATGCAAGTCAATGTTTCCAAGGCGCAATTAGTATAGTGAGTGTGTATACTCGTCAGGGGAAGTGTTCTCAGCAGGTTAACCAGAGACCTCGCAGGGTGATAGTGCTTAAACTGATTAGGTGCGTTAAACTGCAATCTGCTTAGACAGATAACTCCAAACTCTACCAAAAAATGATGTCATTAAATAAAGAAAATCACATGTCTACTTCGTAAGTTTTGAGATTCAATGAATTGTCCAGGTTTTTAAACCCAAAAAGTATGGATCTTTCCAGTATTTAATTTGTAAATCAATAAATAAAAACTCATTTTCATTGTTCTAAATAATTTTTCATACACAAACCATTAAAGACAAATATACCTAAGTTCTTTGTAAAATCACATTAATTCAAGATATAACTAATAGTTTATACTGGGAAATAATTTTCAGCTTTATAATATGAAAATTACTACAAACATTTCTAAGAGCTCCTGTGAAGTGTTAAAATGCCCGCGTTTTTTCCACCCCAAGCTATTTTCATGAAGGCAGCCCTCTGAAGTGTAAATATAATTTTACAAGATAAGTTTTGTGGGAAAATTTATCCTGTGTAATTTATGAAATGCTACATTTGGAGCATTGCACTGTTTCGAGCATATTCTTGGATTCTTAGGAAGATGACAAAGAAACACTTGGAGAGTTGTGAATAGTGGTGGAGAAGATCAAGTGGACAGACAGGGGGACAAATGAACACGTCCTAAGAAGAGAACCGTTTTGTATGTGATTCTTGGGTACAAAGCAAACTGTATCGGACACATCCTTAGGAGGAACTGTCTTCTGCACATCATAGTACAATTCCTGACGTAAGACAATGTTTTCTTCATGGAGCAACATGATTAGAGTTTGACAGAACTATAGCTAATTTTTGTCTTGTGCAATTGTTTCTCCATAGGTCTGCCTTATTTCTCAATAGGTTTGTGATTCCAGCAATTAGTCTGAAGACAATTAATGTAAGTCAGTTATTAACAGGACAACTCACCGTGAGGGTGGGTTTGTGAGTTAGGATGTGATCTGCAAACACTATTGCCACCCCCATGATGATCCCTACACCTGCTCCCAACCACGAATACTGGTCGTCCGCTGCAACACACAATATTCATATTAAGGGTGTTTTTATTACATGTTTTAGGGATTAGGAAAGCTATATATAAAGGAAGTGGACTCATATTGGCATGAAGGGGTAGTGGAAAACCATTTTGGAAAAACCAACCTCAGTAGACCTGACCCAGATTCGAACCCCAATCTCCCCGTCATCGGCAGTCTAGTCTACTGCAATAATGGCGCCTTAGACCGTTCGACCACTGAAGCGAGTAAGTGTGTTTTCCCTACATGGTTCCCCCCCGTTCTCTTCAGATAAATGCGAGTACATTTATTCTGAATTATATCTTTCTCGTCTCCATCCATTGGTGTAAATATTCAGATAATCCCAGTGGGTAGAAATATGCGGTGCTACCCGTTTCGGTGGTTGGATGGTCCAAAGCACCTCAATCGCAATAGAATGAACTGCTGGTCGGGTGTAATGAGAGTGATTTTCCACTCTCCCTTCATGCAAATATATGTGCACTTTCTCTCATCACAAGAACATTAGCATTATCAGTACATAAGCACACATCTCAAACGGACAGTGTTAAGAAACCCAACAAATTGGTTGGTATTTGTGAGATACTCTCTCTCTCTCTCTCTCATTTGACTATGCCATCTAAATAACAAAAAATAACTTTAAATTCTCAAGTAAAAATCGTTACTTTCTATTTTAAACATATTACGTTTCGATATCAAGAGGTTAACCTTTTCTATCTTGTTGCATCTTCCTGGTTGTGCGCAATATCGCGTCTCTTATGCCCGGGTCATCTGGCTGAAGTTTCAGAGCCTGGGTGTAGGATTGCAACGCTTCCGAGAAATGATCCGTCGAGAACTCCACCTCTGCTTTACGGAAATAACCCTGGACAGAAACAAATGTGTGTCTATTTGAGGGGCAGTGGTCTCTGAAACTACTCTTTACTTTGGAACACTTGAGCGAAATCATTGCAAGCCACCAACCCCGCAAAGATTTAGTTCAGACAGACTCAGATTCAAGATCCTGGACACAAATCAGTCAAATATTGGAAATGACTCAAACTATGATAAAAATAAAGGTGAGTCAAAAATTAGTTTAGTAAAGTAGAGTAGAAAGTTCTAGTTGGTTCCATTAAAATCGAGCGAGGCCTTGGAATATCTTTCTTGTAATGATAGGCCTGCCTATGTGAGGGTTTGGTTAAAACTGTGTCTCCAAGAATTGTTTTCTCTCGTTCCTTTGGATGTTGAAAAACTAGAACATTTCAAGTTACAACTCCAGTGACGTTAACATACTGTACAGTCATTGTATCGTGTATAGTTGCTAGTTTTTAGTAAAGTCTGTCTGTCTGTTGTTTAACTCACAACTTTCCTTGTGTTATTATTTATGTTCATAGGTATAGCAGGGTATCTACCACCCAGGGAAAACTGGAATTAACCGGGAATCTTAAGTGGTCAGGAAAAAAACGGGAATAAGTTGGGATTTGGTAATTTACTACAAATAAATCTGGGAAAATGGTGTTTTAATCAAAATATGAGATATAATAACCATTAAATTGGTAAATATGATTCAAACTATCTTTTTTTTTTGTAGGTGTAATATATTTTGTAATTTTATAATTCCTAGTAGACTATGTTAAGACAAATAAAACATCTTTATTTAAATATTAAAACTTATTATGAATAGAGTAACGAAAAAAGGGGGGAGCGGAGTTGAGTTAGGAATTCCAAGAAATAATCAGGGGAAATGTCAGGAATTTCATTGGTCAAGTTGTTGAGTCTCTCCTGTAATAGTATAATTTAGTATATAATTTGTACATCAATATTTCCTGTTTACAAGTAGCACGACAATCATTTTAGTGATCAGATAACGTATTGAAATCAGTGTTGTTTGTCCACCGACCGTATCAAGTGGTTGTGGGATTTATTATAATTGTTTTAGGTGAAATATAAATGAGTGGCAACATGAATGTAGTTTGAACGCATCCTTATCAAAATATATTTTATTTTGTAGATGGTGACTTGTTAAAAACGCTTCAAATAGTATGCCCCTCTAAATGTTCATTTCAGTTCCTCTAAAACACAAAATCGAACAGTAGCGCCTGTTTCACAAGTGAGAGCTGGAACATTTTGTTCAACAAATAAATAGTAACAATTTTTGTCTCGTATGTATTATTATTATTATTATTACCGCGTCTTACTACCCGTTCGGGTTATACGCTCTTACGCTAATGTGTAATGGTAGGGTGATTGTGAGATGAAATGAAGGACCTACAGTTTAACGTGGGATCCGAACCACGGTGGAGGCCTGGCATTTCACACATTCACAAGATGTCTTGTCAGAGGTGAAGGAAGGGTTTGGTAATCAGATAAATCTGTTCCGGGACCGAGGATTGAACCCTGGACCCCAGCTCAGAAGTCTGACATCTTACCCCTAGACTACCAGGTCACCGGTCTCATATGTAAATCAATGTTTGTAAAGCCATAGTTTTCGTTTGTGCTGGTTGATCTGTGATGGGTATAGATAGGTTGCAATTAAAACGTTTCAAATTTATGGGGGAAAAAGGGCGAGTCTTAATCTTTTAAAAATAAGGTATTATTATTATTACCGTATCTTACTACCTGTGCAGGTTATACACCTATGTAATAATTACAATGATGGGTTAGGGATTAAGAAGGTTTAATTTAGAGGAAATGTGCCCACACTTGCGTGGAGAGAGAGCAGAAAACATTTAGGGAAAACCACCCTCGGTGCGCCTGACCAGGATCGAAACCTGATCTCCCCATATTTGGCAGTCTAGTCCAACAAAAAAAGGTATTGAATGATTTATCTTTACTTATGATATGTAGTGACATTATTTTTTGTTTTCAATGTGGCCCTTAATATTAAAACGAACTGAACACCCCCGGTTCAGAACAGTATCAGCAAGTAGTTGAGTGTACCCCGCACCTTGGCCCAGTCCGGTTGTAGTCTGATGGTCTGTTTGGCGTCTTCCAGAGCCAGGTAATACTGTTCCATCTTGAGGAAGGCGAGGGACCTGTTACTGTACAGCGAGTAGTTGCCGGGGTCTAGTTTGATGGCGTACGTGTAGTGAAGAGCCGATTCTGCGTACTTTTTGTCACGCACACACTCATTGCCCTTCTGTTTCAGTTCCTCTACCGTCGGCACCTGAGTCAGGACAGCCAACCATCAACAGTTTTACAATACATTTAGGCACTAGCCTTAGTTTCTTAAAAACACAAATGGTAGGCCTATATTGAAACAATAAAATAATGCCGCTGTTAAAATCACAAACACGATGTTTGTCATCAGGAGTTAAATTGAGGAAATAATCAAAACTTGATTTTAAAATATTTATAAAATTTAAAAAGTGTTGTTGTGCTAACCATAAACGTTTTATTGTAAACACCAAGAAAACATTAAGAGATTAATAAAAACTATTTTTTGCTCTAAACTTACTCACTTGCAATCTTAATTTAACTTAAAATAGAAAATAACTGGATGATGTGTTTTAAACATATTCAAGTTAATATATCATATACCATATCTAGCTCATAATGTCCAATATTTCTACCTGCAAAATAAAAGTTAGGTTATGTTAACGTGGTACATGAAGTAGTCATACCTCATCTAAGACGGGCATCCTTAACACGATTCTGAATAATTTGTACAAGTAAATTAAGTAATTTAAGATAGTCAATACGTTTATAATTAGATTAATTATATTTTATAAATCCACCACTTTAATAAACGCATTGTCAACTTCAATATAATAATAATAATAATAATCACTCCAGAACAACCACCATCATGTTCGAAAAAAATATATGTCTTTTTGAAAGAAAATAAGTTTCTGATTTTCTGATTCAAGTTTAGTAGAGGTCAAGGTGGATAAAATATTTTTTCGCTCACCTTGGTAGAATTGTTCCAACACACCTCACTTGCTTTGTGAGAAAGCAGAAAATACTACGAAAATTTTCACTAAATATAAGTTTAAATACTCCTGTAGACACAAATACCTCCTTACAAATATTACAAAATATGTCTAATAGCAATGAATAAATATTAACTAATAGGATTGAGTAGAATTAAACAGTAATTAATTGATAGGAGCTACCAACGCGGTTTAAAACAATGAAAAAGTTATTGTAAATAGAATGCAAAAATTAAGCATGTATCGAGCAGAAATTATTTATTTGGAAATTGGAAAAGTTTTTATAAAGAAGCCTAAACCACAGATTAAGTTTACATTAAACTAAACGTGCAGGACTATTCACATGAAAGGCAAGGACCATAGCTTTAGCTAAGAGATGGGCTTGCTGATATATTAAAGACTTTTTTTTTATATAATTATCTGCGTGAGCTTGAAAAGTTATTTCTAAATTCCTATTCCCCAGCAGTAATATTACATGCATAATGTGTTCCATTCAAAACCCACGGTGGAGGCCTGACATTCCACACATTCATAAGTTGTGATTAATGCACGTCTTGTCAGAGGTGAAGGAAGGGTTTGGTAATCAAATAAATCTGTGCCGGGACCGAGGATTGAACCTTGAATTTACTTTAAAAGAAAAGTTCTTCATAAGTCAAACGTGCTGAAACACAGATGTATGTATATAGTAATGAAGTATCTACAAAAATAAGTTTGTAGTTTATTCAAAGTGTAATAGTAACAAATTATTTATTATTATTTAATACAATTAATAACAACAATCACCGTGCCTGTTTTCATGCCATGATATACAAAACACTGTTTGGATTGACGTCAATATCCCACGTGACATGAAGGAGAGCAAGAACATGCGGATGACGTGGCAGGCTCACCAACGTGATGAATGATGCCACCTCCATGCAGCCTAGCTAGGGATGTTCCGGTAATACTAATACGATACGAGTAATTTACTTTTTTTTCATTACCAAGTATTTTTTAGCATCGATACCAACCTTTAGATACTTTATTAATATCAGCACTATTGAAACTATCGAAATAATTTTATTTAAAATGGTTTGGAATGAAAATATTCTGTACGTTAGTGAATTACCTCTAAGAAAGAATATCAGTTAGAAGCTTGTGTTTTGTGGAACTAAATATTGCTCTCTATGGAGCCGTTTAAAATAACTTTTTAACGTGTAGCTAAAATTCGCACTAAATTATGCCACTTATAAATAATTAACTTTGAAGAGTGTAATGACATACTCACCAGTTACTATTTTTAATATTTGAGAATAAATTATTGGAGCCAGATCACCGATCTAGCAAGGCACCACCAAGACTTATCTTAAATTAATTCAATTTACTCGTGCAGTTGTGTTTTGGTCTGATAATGGTCGGTAATGATCATATTAACTTCAACTGACATCTAACGCCTGTAAGCTGAGATTTAGATGGGGGGGG
>CABFVZ010000245.1:96106-106531 GCA_902151445.1 Timema monikensis | reverse complement strand
CCCCCAATTATTTGCCAGTTAAGATAACACTTGAAATGCATGTTAAATATATTAATTATTAAATGGAATAAAATAATAAATATTTTCACTTTAAAGTTCTTTATACTTTATAATTTTGAATTGTTATGATAGTTAAACCCACAAGAATGCACCAAATTGTATATAGTTCTAGAATTTAATGTGACATTCGAAAATGCTCTAACATTATACTTTCAGACGTTTGATAACTGTAAGAAGGGCAAAGTAATAAATGCCAAGCAACTTACAACTTTTTTTTTCTTTGCAAAAGTTTTCAACCTTTGTAAGTTTATAATATTTTTCATCGGTTTATAGTAATTTTTATTAAGAAAAAGGAACTCAAGGACCAACATTTCAAAAAAATGTACTTTTAGGTACTTAGGGACCACCACCCCTAAAATCCCTGGCTATGTTGCATGCGTATTAAATGTGTCAACACCTTTTTACCCCGTATTGTCTTAAAGTTATTTGAAGCCATCCTTAAATTATCTAAGGAGTTGGAGGGTGTTAGAATCCATCTTACTCATGCTTAGATCATGATCAACTTAACCTTAACTTAACGTTCACTTGACTTATTATTATTAGCACCGCGTCTTACTACCCGTTCGGGTTATACGCACTTACGCTAATGTGTAATGGTAGGGTGATTGTGAGATGAAATGAAGGACCTACAGTTTAACGTGGAATCCGAACCACGGTGGAGGCCTGGCATTCCCCACATTCACAAGATGTCTTGTCAGAGGTGAAGGAAGGGTTTGGAAATCAGATAAATCTGTGCCGGGACCGAGGATTGAACCCCGGCCGCCAGCACAGAAGTCTGACACCTTACCCCTAGACCACCAGGTCACCCTTGACTTAAAAAAACAGATGTGAGATCACGATTCACTTAACAGAAAGATAATTACAATACACATGGCAACTGTCTTTTCGTTATAATAATTTGTTTGAATAAAAAATACACACAAAAATTATGTGTCGAATTTAGAAATGTGTTCATATTTCACATCCCTGAAAAGAATATCGACTTGTCCAAAATCAAGCTGAATACAGCGCAATGTCGCGATTGTTTATCCATTTCGCCGCAAAGTTCAGAGGTAGGAAGAATTTAAGAGTCTTCGTTTGTTTTTGGCCATGTGCAGCAATTCTACATACACGTGGTTACAAATTTATTCGCGTGTACGTTGTACTCATCACCAATCCTCATGTAGAAAGATTATTACATAATTAATATTATCAAACTTATCAAATTGTAAAAAATTATGTAAGAGAGCGTAGAAATTCATCTAAAAAGATTATTACCTAATTTATTCGTGATTACGACAATCTAAACTTATAAGGATCTAAGAATTAGGGTTAATAAATAACAATAAATACTACAGAACACAAATGTATGATTGCTGCATGCACATAAGTAATAGGAATTTATTTTTATTTTTTTATATTTTTTAAATAGTTTTACAAAGTCCTATAAGACATTTTATGATAGGCATTTTATTTATTTAAAAAAACATTGAACAAAACCATTATTGCAATACTGTTTTTTCGTTTGAATATAAATGAAGGAGTTCCCAAGTGGCTTTTACACACAAACACATTCCAAAGGAACAAACAGCACATTTATATGTGCCCATGTGTGTTTGATACAGTTCAAGTCATGGAACATTGTAATCCTTCACATTACCACGATGCAACCCTCAACACTTATTCACCATGATCTTTGCACAGGACAGGTTTCAATCCAAAGCGCGCTAATCCGCACACATATACTGACTAACAAATGAAATACCACCATTCTTTTTTTTCATATGGTAGACTAACCCTCAATAACACCGATAAAATATTTATTACGTTGGGTCTAACATAAGTTTTAAATATTCATAAATGAAAAATTGCAATAAATTACCAGTAATAAGCAAAAGGAACAAACATTATGGCTTTTACAATGAAAAGAGGAACTCTCTTCACACACACTTTACACTGCTGACACTGGACAGAGGTCAATCCCCCGCCCTAGAGTTCCTTCCCGTACCTTTTACAAATATAATACAATTACCTAATAAGGGGGAAAAATAGTTTTTCTCATAGAGATACAATAATAAACAAAGTAACTGGGAAAATACAAAGTTAATTATATCAGACTAGTATTGACAAATTTCCATTGTGGTATTTGTAATGTATTTTAGCGAGAATACCTCTGCTAATCTTAGAGATTGTTTGTGCTCTTCATTTAAGGCCACTGGATGAGGAAGGTAGAATATAGAGGAATTATAACCCCAGTTGCGTGGAAGGGGGTGGGAAAGTATTTGGGACTTAACACCTCTCAGTACACCCGGTTAGTACCAAACCTCGACCTATTCCGCCATCAGCAAGCCAGACCTAAACGATCTTGGTACTTGTACCGGATTTTTAAAAGGAATAAGTTGAACCTTGACAAGAATCAGATTGCGTTGTTCGGGTAAGCCTCAAAAACAAATCACAGTCCAATTTTCATAGGAAGACACTATGTGACAGCTAAAACAATTATTAGATCTAATTCATGTGTTCATACATAAAGTGGTATGACACAATCTTTGCCTGTCAACTTTTAATCAAAACTTACATTTTCTTCGTTAAGTATAAGTGGTGTTAATTTGTGTAGTCATCTTATAAAACAAATTAAAAAATCTGTAAATGAACGTGTGAGACATTACAACTTGTGATTTATTATCAAACAGATTCCAATCTTAAAAATCAACTCCCATTTAAAATAATCGGAGAAAGTATTTCCCAAAGGAAAATTTATGTTTGGAATCCAAACGATTTCCAAGTTGAAGAGATAATTTGTATTATATAAAGTAAGTGAATCTCATTTTAAATATCTACGTTTAACAATGAGAAGGCCCGACCCAGTGGCCAAATGATTTTATAATAATGGAAATTCATAAAAATAAACAAATTCAAAATGGAGTAGTTTAGGGTTTGTGTGACTATTTATATTGTAAAAGAGACAATTATTGGATTCTTCACATATTTTTCCTATTTCCCTTAGGTGAACTTTATTCATTAAATTTGCACTCATTAGTTTTTCTTTGATTTTATCAGTTCCCATTATTATAAAATTTAAATAACTATGAATATTCAAACTTTAAATACAGCAGTGTCTCAATAGTCAAGAGTCTAATTGGGGCAGGTCCCATCACAAACTCTAATTACACGGAATAGCCAGTAAAACTCAAAATACTTTCATGTTTTCTAGCGTGTGAAAAGTATCTGAAATACTTTTAAATTACCTAATACAAAAATAATTTCATAAATATACAGAATTATAAAAAACAACAATATAGTGTGTTGTATTTTATTTAACTTGTGCTCAATGATTTTCTGCGCAGCCACACGTTCATTCGGTGACGCGCATGTCCCCGTCTCAGAGTATTAAAACACTGGTGTATTAAGAACACAAACACATCCAATAACATATTAAACTATTCAATTAAATGATAAACGACAAACTTGACACAGGAACAGGCTTTGCGCTACCAGTGAGCCATCCTGGTTTGTGTGCGACGAGACGAACCAGGGTGGCTCAGTGATAGCGCGTCGGCGCGCAGATCCAGAGTTCAGTTGAATGTTGATTCAACTCTCAGGTCTGATCCCGTATCAGTTTGTGGTACACATGTATACATATTATAACAGTTAAACGTATTCATCAAAACAGAACATTTCAAAATCTCTGTAAAAAAACCAATTTTATGGACCTACAACATTATCACCGTCGTCAATCAACAAATACTCGACAAAACAACACGTTGTAAAGCCACCTGGGTAACCACAAGTTTAAGGAATCCACACTTTGCAGCTCACAAAAAGAATGTTTACTAAAAAGTTTTTTTTAAATTTTACATAATATATGGCAGTGTAAAGTGTACAGTACTAACAAACATGAACAGGGATGAAACTATTATAAATAACAGAGCATTGTGTTAGTCAATAGATATGATTTATAGTCCCGTGTGTGCTCAGAAAACGAAAGAGTTCAATTAGGCTACAAAATGGATCTCTCTTAATTATGTTGATATCAAGATTAATAATAAATGCAACGTTGACCATGACCAAATTAAGGTAATTGAAATAGTCAAGTTGTATTTTGAGCCTTCCCCCAATATTTGGATATTACTGTTACAGGAAGAACGTTTTAACAGGGTCGCCACTAATTTCTCGATACAAAACTCCCATTTGTTTTCCAGACACTTTCAATAACAAAATCGAGGAATGAGATTTAATTTTCCCCAAAATGTGACTATAATGAAGCCAGGACGATGGGAGGAGGTGTTAAGACATGTTTGAATCGTGTGTTTGGTTAATCAGTTAAGTTTTTTTAATATGCAAAGGCCTACAATTTAAAGGTTGCAGTTAAATACTATAAATGTCTCTTAAAACCAGACAAGGGCAGGAAATAAATGAATAGAGACCTGAGTTGGTGTTCCAGAGCAATTCAGGATTAATGTACTTTCTAAGTTTTATAATTGCCGGAACTTTGCAGACCAAAAGATTTGTGTTTTCATAGTATTCAATAAAACTAGTGACCAAAGCATTAACAAAGCTAAAACTATTTAAGTTGTTCTTGCAAAATCCCATTAATTTTAAACTGGGTACTTCATATTTTAAAAATGCCTGAAAATTGTCAACAGGTTTTATAACATCATTAACTTTTTCCTGTCACACCAAATTCCCCAAATTTTCCAGGCGCATATCAACCCTGAAAACTCGAAACATTCAACCCAATTTAAAAAAAAAGAAGAGTGATACTCGTAACAATTTATAACAAGGATGGAAAATAAATATAACCGTGTGAATACATGAAATAACATTTTCCAGCCGTCTATTTAAAACTTGGAGAAAAGGCACAACAGACATTAAATAAATGGTAATAAGTATACTTTTACTAACATATTTACTTGCAAATAATAATAAACTTTCATACTGGACCCAACTTCTCCCTACAACAAAATATTACTGTTAGATTTTACAACAATGAAGGCGAGAGGATTGAGTAGATTATATTGGCTTTCTCTGATTAAACTTTTAAAAGCTTCTCGTATTTAATTACCTATATGTGTATTCCCTCTAAGGTGAAGCACTGGCCGGTAGCCCACACCCTCCTATACACCTTTTTAAAATTATGTGTGGTTACTGCAAGAGCGGTAGATTTACACCACGAAAATGTGAGTATAGCTGTAAAGTTTACAGTCATATTTAAAAAAATTGTGATGATTCAAGTGTTTTGTAAGTTTATAAGAGCCTCTTCAGCGAGTAATAACCAGCATTATAATAGCTCTTCAAAATCAGTCACGACGAGGGATCAAACCAAGTCTCTCATCTTATGTAGAATGCTTGTAAATCTACCTTAACACAGAACCTAAATAAATACATAAAAATCAAATATTTTCCCTAACATTATTTACAAGCTATGACTATGATTATAAGACTATGGATTGTCACTGGCAGCAGAAAATAACACATTTCATTGTGGAGTGCAGCGTGTGGATAACTTAACAAACAAAACAAGATAGTTTATTACAAATATTTTAGAAATTAAGAAAAATAATATATATTATGGTAATTGACTCAAGTACATAGCAATTACACAACCCTTGACTAAACAAAAGTTTATGATTATTTTAGTATAATAAACTTGTTTTTTCCCCCACTTATATAAACATTTTTCTTTCAAGCAAAATACAGTAAACAGAGGAGGGGGGGGGGATAAATCAATAATAATAAGGTATCATTTAGAGTTTCTTTAAATATAAAATAACACTATACAATAATGTCAATATTTAAAATGCTGAGTCAAAGATCAAAGCCAGTCGTCACCAGAAATTCAGGCCCTGCCTCTCGTATCTGTTCATTTAGAGGCCACATTTGTTTGTTTTGTTTTCTATGTATGGCGTAAGCACGGTGCCATCATGAAAACTAAAATTCCCCTACTTACCTGGAGGAAACACTAAGTTTGGTAAATATAATATGCAAGTACTCGGGGAAATTCTCACTCACGTTGATATTTTTTATTTTATTTTTATATGTTAACGGTTTTATATTTTTTATTTTATTTTTTAAATTATTAATTTCCCCTCCACAACCAAGCAGCAATTTGAGTAGTCATACTAATAATAATTTAACCTTTTTATGAAGTAAAAAGGTTGCCTTTACTTTTTTTTTTAAAATAATATATTTCTTTTCATGTCCTCCTTTTGGCAACAATGGCAGGATAGTTACACACCCACCTTATCTCTATTTGCTACGGCATACGTTATTACATGTGGTTTTCTCTCTTTTTCTACCACGAGGAATGACCACACACAAATAAACATCACAGTCAAAAAATAGATTATATCTTCTCTTTAGTCCACACTAGTCCAGTACTGCCAACTGTATATGGTAACAAAACTTCACGCAACAATCCTAAGCAAAAATTAACGCAGCACTCATTTCTCAAACACACGAAGAAACACATAATAAATAAGACATTTTAACATTGGCGCACCTGTTTTATCGGAGCAACTGTTCCTAACAAGTACACAGCACAGACAAGGATACAACAGATCCTCAGTCTGACGCTCCTTGAACAAGGTTGAGTCCATCAACACTCACAAATGTGCAACTTGTTAAACAACTCACTTTTAACATTTTCATCATAAAGAAACCATTGTAACCGTAACAGGTAGTCTGAGTAAGCTCTTTGTGAAAGAGGATGTGAAGAGGGGGTTGGGTCAATACCTGAACCTAGCTTTGTCTCAGCATCTCTAGTGAAACTATGTTTAAAATACTCCTTTGAGGCACCTGGATATCTCCTTGTTCAAGGACTCGAGCTCTCCCAAGTAGCGCGGCCATTTTAACCTGGAGGATGTGGGCCTGGTGTAGACATTGTCTGTGGCCTTGGGATGTTTTCATTCAAATTTGACCTCAAGTGAAAAAAGTGTATCAGACACGCCTAAATATATTAAGCCTGTGCAAAACTTGAATCCAAATCTAATAGATATTCACATTTGATTCTAATAATTTTAACGTTTGAATAATTTATCTTTTTTACAGGAACAAACAATTAATCTGTTAATAATATTAGATCAATAATCATTACATTTCAGTTAGGTCATGTGACACATTTTACTTTAAAGGATAACCTAGCATTTTGAGACTTGAAATGCAGAAACTCACAAATATTTTGTTATTATTATAGGCTTATTACGATGTAAAGACATGTCTTATAGCCTTGTTTTAATAAAATATTAGTCATAATATTAATTATAAACTATTAAAAATGAAACATTTGATTAGAGTGGCACAGACTTGTTGTAATTTAAAGTATGTTTTATTTTAAATATGAGTCTTACCTTTGTTGCAAAACTTTTTTTTTAAATCATTAAAAAGTAAGGATTCAAAATCTATCAAATTCAAGTTTTCGAGAAGTTTGCTAAGGTTCGACTTTCAATTATAACATTTTACCTTGCTGGAGGTATGGATTCTTGATCAAGAACTGCCTTAACTAGCTATCTATCTTTAACAGTAAGACGAAATAGTCCTTAGAATATATCCTTTGTTATTATAAAAGAAAAGTGTTATGAGTGGCCATATTTTAAAAGTAGACTGTATGTTAAGTTCCCAAAAATATTTGAAATAAAACTCGAACAAAGAAATAGGAAGACGCTGTAACATTTTAGTGAGGGATCAAGGATCAACATTATTTTAAAATAAATAATTTTAATTCCTAGAAAGGTATATTTTGTAGCAAACTGTAACTGTACTGGCAGGCCGGCAGGAATCAGAGCATGCAAGGTCAAAACAGAGAGGGAGGGGGAGGGGGGGTGTTGCAAGTAGTCCGTTATGGCAGGTCTCGAGAGAGGGACCATGCTGAGAAGAAGCCACATAAGTTTCAAATGTACAAGACAACGGGAAGAGCTACGATTTGAATTCTAAATTAACAGCAATGACACGTTCGGTGTTTTCTAAGACTTAGGAGAAAAGATGAAGAAAAGCTTCCATAGGGCCATATTATATTTGGGCCAATACTGTGTTTTTAAATAGATTTGTGAACGCATCCAACATTCATTGTCAATGATGGATTAGAGAAACTGAGTGCTTCACACACAACAAGACTATTTGGTTCAATTCTAGGAATTGACTTTCACCAAAAATTCCAACCTTTAATCCAAGTGATATGGGCTTTGTCTTCTTTGACCTAATTTTCAGAAATTGGCAAAGAATTCTCAAAAAAATTATTTGGAAGGGTAAACTCGCAACATAAATGTTTGAAGTGCATGTCAAAATTATGTGTCAACTTGGAAAAAATCTCAAGATTATGTTTATAAAATCTGGTTATTACAATGGTTTTTATTTGTTCATATTTATCAGTACCATGGAAATTAGCTTGGGGCGTATGAATCTTAGAAAAAATAATGACAGTGGAACTATAAGTTAAATTACAGCCATTTTGAAATGCTCAGCGTGTCTACAAGACATATCTTACAAAATTCCCAGACTTTTCCAGCCAATATTTTTCAATTTTCCCGGACTACTTTTTCCCAGTTTTACTGGTGGATGATGACTTGTTTTATTTATTATTGATCACATGTTATAAAAAGTTTGTATCTACTAAACATGAATGGTTTTATCAGTTATTTTAAAAATTAAAATGTTATTTTATTTAGGTACTATTAACTTTTATTTTAGTGTTTAGCTGTGAAATTAATGGGATTTTTAGACATATTTCTTAATTCCCTGACTTTTCCTTATTTTTTAGTTAAATTCCCTGTCATCCAAAAACTCCCTGACTTATCCAGGTTTTACCTGTTTTCCCTGTCTGTAGCCACCTTGAATTTTATGTTATGAAAATATATTGATTTATCAAATTGGAATGAAATATTACAAATATTGGGGTAATAAAACATTTTCTATNAAAAAAAAAAAAAAAAAAAAAAAAAAAAAAAAAAAAAAAAAAAAAAAAAAAAAAAAAAAAAAAAAAAAAAAAAAAAAAAAAAAAAAAAAAAAAAAAAAAAAAAAAAAAAAAAAAAAAAAAAAAAAAAAAAAAAAAAAAAAAAAAAAAAAAAAAAAAAAAAAAAAAAAAAAAAAAAAAAAAAAAAAAAAAAAAAAAAAAAAAAAAAAAAAAAAAAAAAAAAAAAAAAAAAAAAAAAAAAAAAAAAAAAAAAAAAAAAAAAAAAAAAAAAAAAAAAAAAAAAAAAAAAACAAACAAACGAAATTGATGGCAAAGTAAGCAGTCACCAAATGAAAGTTTTACCAACAGAGAGAGAGGAATATCCACAAAATGTATTTTCTACTGAATATAATATTCTAATGAGTGTGGGCGGTATTCCCCGAGTTAGAAGTTAAATAACAAGGAAGGCTATAGATGACTTCAATTACAGTCTAATATTGGCACCATCTGTCAGTCTTTACAAACAATAACTTTACAGTCATGTGGATTATAAATATATTAAAACATGTTATAAAAATGTCATCTTAAGTGATAGAGAAAGTAGCAAACATGAATAGAAGGTCTAGAGTTGGGTCCAATTTTACCAATCAGAATTTTACCTACAAATCTCAAATTTGAGTTCTAAACTTGGAAAAAAACAATAGATCTTAAGAGGAAATAGAAATATAGTAGGATAGTAAAAAATAGTTGCTAAATGTGTTCACATTTTGTTGTTGTTAATCTGTATTAGTTAACATGTTAAATTGTTTAAGTTTGTTTGTTCTGTAGTTATGTTGTGGCTGAAACATTAATAAGCTGTATTAGATCTCTAAAACATAAATCAATTCATTATTTAATTTAAAATGAATTTTTTTTAAAATCTCTAAATCAGGTATTTTCTTTAAATTTCCTTGGGTGATTTGACATACACAGCCCTAGTTTTTCTTATCAACTTTACTTCGTTCTCTATCGCTTAAATTACTAGTTTTCATACATCAGGGCTGGACCACAGCATAGTAGAAATGTGTAAAAGAAAATAATGCTAATTTCTCGGTATTGTATACTACCATGAGTGACAGTTTGTAGTCGTCGTTCAGAGAATGTATCATCGTTATATTGTCAATCTCAATACATTACAATTTATGACATGAGGAGAAATACAAAATGTGCTCTGTCTGTATAACATTACAGTCCTGTTTTACTCAATTCAGATTATTACATTTTAAACTCTCGATTTTTTGACTCAATTCCTTATTAGTTACAATTCCAACCTTTGTCCATGCAATTCAACTTCACATTAAATCATCTTAATCATTTATATCATATTGTATTGTGGTTGAAAATACCCCTAAAAACAACCCTTTCACAAAAGAGTCTTGATTGATCAGCCCAAGGTCACTAGGTCAAAAAGGTTGTGGTGAATAAATTTAAAATTTGCAGGTTCTAAAGTGAAAGGGGGG
>CABFVZ010000245.1:84550-96091 GCA_902151445.1 Timema monikensis | reverse complement strand
GGGGGGGAGTACTTTTATTCACCGCGATTCGAGAGCTGCTAAAATTGAGCTGTGTTAGAAATAACCAATGAAAGAATTAAACAGCCCACATTTCAGAAAATTCAATATTGTCACAATCTTAGATAAAAAAAAACCTAAGTTTTAAATCCTTATTATTACAAAAATAAAATTGAGTTTACAGAGGACTTACTTTATATTTCTCCCAGAGATTTAATTTTTTTTCCCAAGCAAAGGTGAATTGGGCTTAAAATCTTGTGATGAAATCATAATGGAAGTCAAATATTTGATTTATTGAATGTGTGTCCCTTTCCATACGAGAAAACAACTTTTCACACATATATATATGTGTTGCCAAATATTGAGGCCAGGTTGATGCTCAGCATACATTTCCTCTTTCAAATGTTGTATTTATATAACATCAGTAAAAAGACGAGTGACAAGGCTGACTTATTTAAACACACATCACCGATTGGTCCAGCCCTTGGATTATCACAAATCATTGGAACTATCAAAGATAAGGATCTTGTGAACATCCAAAAGAGAACAGATATGTATTAGTTTAACACACTAGTTTAAAATCACAGGATAAGCTACAAGATGTGGGAATTTTAATAACACAATTTGGGCGACCACGGAAAAAACAACAAAATTTCTTTTTTATTTAAAACTATCAAGTAAATAAAATTATAAATTTACTTTGACCAGCATAACTATGTGTTTCAAAGCAACATTGGTGAGTGAGCCCTTTGCTTTTTATAAATTGTTGCTTCAAAATGTAATTACAAGCCTTCTTAAAACATAACGACAATACTAATCAACGATTAATTATGCGAGTGCCATGTTAAATTGTTACCCAAATCACTCAACTTTGTATGGAACATACAAAACTAAACACAACGCACGCAGTAATCACAACAGAAATAATAAAAAAATAAAAAAATGCTTGGTTAGACTTCATTCATACAAGTTAACATATGCAGGGGGGGAAAAAAATGTTTATTTTCTTTTAAAATTTTTTAAACAAACTTAACTTTCTTTTTAGTGGCAAAGTAGAAACAAATAATATCCTGGAACAAGAGTTTGTGTCAACAGGCCGTGGCGCGGACGAGCAAGTAGACACTGACCGTGGAGGGGGCGTGGGGTCAGTATTGGGGGTGAGTGTCATACTCCAGTACGAGGCGCTTGATGTGCGACAGTTTCTCGTGAAGGTAGGTGAACCTACGCGTAGCATCCTGGTAGGAGCTGTCCTTCTTCTTTTCCTGATACTCTCGCACAATCAGCTGCTTGATCCGCTGACACAAAAAAAACACAATCAGAGTATAACTACAATCTTGGCAAAGTTATACAACGAGAACACTAACTTAATTAAGAATGAAATAAGTGGTAGCCAAGTTCCCAAAGCAAGTAAAAACTTTCCTTTTCTCGACTAAAAACATCAATTTTACTAAAGTAGATTGTTTATACTTTTCTACTTGTGGAAGTTATGTCATAATTGAATGTTAATAAGATTAATATAAAATGTTGGTATTTTTTCTGGATCCTTCCGCCTAAAAAGTTTGAAAACTCCTTTTTCAGTCATGAGATAGTAGAGGAAGCAAAGGTGTGAGGGTAGTATGGACACATAATGATAGAGGAGCATATAAGAGAAAGTGTGCCGGCCACAGGCTGATGAATCCTCTGTTATTACCATGTAGCCAATGCCACCATGCTGCTCATGCTTCAGCCTCTCCTCCAGTTCAGCGAAGCGCCGGGAAACCTTCTCTACGATGGCGTGCAGCTCACGGTACTCTGTGTAGTCTGCGTTGAAGTGAGCTTTGTACTGCCCGCGCTGAACACTATTTGTTATTGTTGTGAACACCCTGCGCAACACAAGAGAACAAGATCATAAGACAAGGCAGTTCACACACGACAAGTAGAGCAGAGAAATCTACCCTAGTACTCACGTGAGGTAGTCTGGATACTCTGCTGGTTCAGCCATGCTTATATTTGTCAGCTCATCAGGACTTGAGTTAATCTGTCCTCCTTGCTGCAAAGCATGGTTGTTGGTCGAACTGGTGTCCACTTGGTTCTCGGGACTAATGTTTACTCGCCCTTCTTGTCGCCGACTGTGGTTGTTGGTCGAACTGGTGTCCACTTGGTTCTCGGGACTAATGTTTACGCGCCCTTCTTGTTGTCGACTGTGGTTGTTGGTCGAACTGGTGTCCACTTGGTTCTCGGGACTAATGTTTACGCGCCCTTCTTGTCGTCGACTGTGAATGCTACTCGAAGTGGTGTCTACTGGGTCCTCAAGACTAGAGCTCACCCTTCCTTGCTGCCGGTTGTGGTTGTTATATGCGCTGGGGTCCACCCGGTTTTCGGGACTGGAGTTCACCTTCCGACCTTGCTGCCTAGCGTAGTTAGATGCGCTGGTATCCACCCGATTCTCGGGACTGGAGTTTACCCTCCGACCTTGCTGCCAATTGTGATTGTTGTTAGTCATGCTTGTGTCCACCTGGGCCTCAGGACTAGAGTTCATTCGCCGCAATAGTTGTCGATTGTGGTTGTTGTTGCCGAAGTTATTAGAACTGCTAGATGTCGATACCACAGGGGACTCACTACGCGCACTGTGAGCTCCGTCAGTCCTACCGTTTCGCGCCACTACACTGTTACCTACATTCCGTGACCGCAAATCTTCCCCGGCCCTCCTGTCCAAGACTACACCGTTGGTGTTACCGGCCTGTAAGCTCTGAATCACAACGCTACTACCCACAGAGTCTGGCGCATGGTTCGCTGCTCCGTGGAGTGATGCTTGTTGGGGGTAAGTAGGGCCCTGACTTGAGTCTGACGGCCGGTAGCCTCCTCGTTCATCCAAGGGTTTTTGAAAGCGAGAGATACGCTGCTTCTTAGTGGGCAGCCCGTCTGCCCCATCCACGTAACCTGGCCGCTTGTTGCTGGGGTCGTGGGGAAGGATGGTGCTGCTGGAGGTAACAGACGAGGGGGGGCTGCCTGGATGAGTACTTGTGGGAGACTGCCCACTGCCCGTTGAGCTGCCCCCATCGCTGCTGCCTGGCGGAGTCAGGTTTTGGGGCTTTCGACTTCAACACAAACAGTTGAGAGACACAAATTACAAACTTATCCTCCCAGTTAGAGAAAATCACTCTTTCTTACTACCTGTTCAGGTTGAACGCATAAACATAATTATAGTAGAATAAGGATGAGGAAGGAAGAATTGAGGTAATCTACCAGAATTTGCATGGAAGGAGAGTGGGGAAACCACCCTAAGTAGATTCGACAGGGTCAATGATCTCCCTGTAATCATAAGGCCAATCTTACATGAGAGTGATGCCATGGACTATGCAGCCACCGAGATGGGTTAAAGTTTTATTAAATATTAGCAATGTGAAGCCCAGTTTTTTTTAACATAAGTAAACAAAGAAACTTTAAAAAAGAAAAAAAGGATCCATATGTTGTTACTATAAAGTTATACATACATTATTCACCATATTGTAAGCCTCAATACAATCGTTAGTTTAGGAGACATCTTAACACGCTTTGCGATCATTAAAACACAGCTCAAGACGTTTGGATATGATTAAATAGAGTAGCCCAAGAAGTTTTAAAATGGCAACAACTTTTTTATTACACATTGGATAAATATAAAACTAATTTGTTTTGAGCTCCAACACAGTTAAATGACAAATTTAACAACCAGACCCCAGAGCGTTATTTAACCATTTAACTGAATGTTTGAATATTCTATTACTATTCTATTTCCTTTTAAGTAAATTTTTTTTTCTTTTCTGTTCAAGATACGAATTTGATATTTTGAGCTAAGACGAAGATTTGTAATTGTAAAATAATGCATTTGAGCCAACTCTAGAAAATAACAGCTAATGATCTTGGCGCAGTACACACCGTTTCAGAATCTGTCTCTCCTGCTCAGAGTAGAACGGCCAGTCCTCCTGAACGTCGTTCCACACGTGTCGCTGCAGCTGGTACGTGTTGTCCCGCATGAACGACACCTGCTTCAACAAGTTCATGACCATGTTCTTGTCCCTCTCTCGGCAGCCCTCTGGAACGTTAAAAGATATTATTACTTTACATCTATTCCCGTTTACAGCCTCTGGTCGGCTTGCTAGGCCTGTCGTAGCTTCATGACTCAAGACTAGGACAAGCACAACAACCAGTCCCCAGCCGTTAATTTATTAATTTGAAAGGGTAAGCCCATATTTCACCAATGAAAATTTTTTCGGCCATGCTGGGAATCGGACCCAAGACCCTTAGCTAAGTAGGCTGACATGCTACCGACTAAGCTAAGGTGTCGAATAACTTATACAACTAACTTAAATTTATTTATTTAAAAAATTTGAATTTGTGTGATGGTAGCTTTAAAAAAACATTCATTTGCAAACATTTCCAGTTATGTTGATGGGTTTCACATTTAAAAAGTGACCTCCAAACCCTTCTACTAAATTTGCTAATAATATTTGTTTTGGCCTCATCTTTTTTTAAGCGATCTACCCGGGTTATAAAAACACATGCCAATTTACTATGCGATAATTAGACAAAGTAAATATTGATTGACAAACATTATCAAGATGACCGCTAATTCTCTGAATTGTATATATATTCTATATTGTAAAATAACTTTGGAATATTTAATTTTATGTATGGCTTTATTTATGTTAGTTTTAAATTTAGATTTATTATTTATTCTTCGGATGTTTTGGGCCATGGAAGGGGGAAGTAATTGTTTGTAGATCAGTCGGACAGGTCAGAGTAGAGTTAGTTTAGGGTGCCTGCCACAGTGGTAAGACCAAGTGCCACACGGATAATTTTCCGCATGTAGCTCAGGTGTTACTTGCCCGATAGTAACTTCTTTTAGCAAGAAACCATTCAAGTTGAAGAGGTGCAGCAGAATTAACCCCTTGTTTCCTGTTTCTTCCCAGCAAATCTCAAATTGGACGAGGTAAACTACACAATTCATCTTGTATACAGTCCACTACTTGTGGTTTTTCATTTTATTGCATCGCTTGATAACTGGACGAACAAATAAAATGTTAATGATAAACATTTCCAATTTTAAGAAAAATTGACAAGTGTACCTCGACTTATCCTGTCGAACAATTCTGGCTTCTTGTATGGCCTCAGAGCAAGCAGGTGAATAACCCTCTCCCTGTAAAAACAAAACAGCCAAGTAATAGCTATTTGTGCATTGACTCGAGAATAAGTTGCCTTCCTTCCATGTCGGAAAGTGAATCCACTAGTCACCTGATGGGTCTCCTCATGATGTCGGGCATGCCCGTGGCGGGCTTCTGTTGGGAGAGATGGCCGATGTTACTGTTGTTGCGGGCACCGTTGTGGGTCGTCCCCCATCCTGTGTGGTGCCCATTACTGATTGAGGAGGGGGGAGGCGGAGGGGGCTGCTTGGTGGTGACCGGCAAGGGATCCTTCTCTCGCCGAGCAGGGGGTGGTATAGGGGACCCCCGACTCACCAAGGGTGTCTTCACCTTCACGCGGCGGCCAATTCCCGGGCCGCCGGGCTTGATCTCCCTAGTGCTGCGACACGACAAAACATTTCAAGGGGTGAGTGGTTGTGGAGAAAACAAAATCAGAGTTATTTTTATATACTACCCATATATGCGCTAACCACGCTAATGTGTTAGGAATGAGGTGCACCCTCTGCATGGGAAATCATTTAGGAATCCACCCTGCCCCCCAGTAAGCCCTACAGGGATTTTTACCCTGATTGCCCTGTCACTGGCAGTCTAGCCTATTGCAAGCATGATGCCTTGAACCGTTAAACCACCAAAGTGGGTACTCGCAACGATGGCCGCTCAAAACATGTACACTTAAGACTTCCATGCATATATTATACCAGTTCTTCTTGTAATTCTCCTCTACAACTGCGACACGGTTTCTCGTTGTCTCGAACGCGTCTTCCTTGGCCTGGATGCGCATCTTGCATGGCACTGCACCCAGCAGCTCCAACACCCTGCACGCACACAACACACAATAGACCAACAAATTCCCTGATTTTACCTTCATCAATAGATACAAATTTTCCCCAACTGAGACCCATATTAAGATTTATGTTTAATAAAATCACAATATTAAATTAATTATTTTTGAAATGCACTCTTAAATAAATATAGAGATTACAAAGGAGCGCGGTTTGAAAGGGAATACAACAGGTCAATGTGAAAGAGGTGTCTTACGTTGAGAGAATGAGTGTGGATAGTGTGACGAAGCTAATATATGAAGGTAGAGTGTGTGGAGAAAGTTGTTTTTTATTTGAGCTATATGCACAGTTTCTTGCCTACCCCGTAAGGGAGTGGTGTGATTATATATGAGTTATGTATGCATTATAGACTATAGTAAACATATTGTTTGAAAAGGCTGCAATTAAGATATTTCTCTCCCCTTGATGGGCAACTATAGGTATATTCCAAAACTCCTGATATTTCCCTGACCGTGCGGGCAGTTTCAAACTCTCTTGCTTGTCCAGGTTTCACATGTTTTACCTGATTGGGGTCCTCTCTGTTAAAATTGTTTGTAGGTAGATTTGTAAAAACCTAATTTCCTCTCTTTTGACTCACTTGGAGCGAGACTGCTGGATGCACTCAAAGCTGCCCTGTGGACCCTCGATGTCCGAATTACTGGACAGGCTGAAGGTGAAGTTGGTCTGGCCATGGCTTGACTCTGTCGAGGGGAATGCCAGTCGCTGTAACACCCAACACAGGACATCATTACAACTGTTGTGGGGACAGCGTACTTGGTTACAACCAGCTCATAGCCAGTGGCACAATGCATGGCCTGCAGGTTACATACGTGGAGTCTAAGTCTGAGTTGGTAGAAAGGTACTGACTCTTGACTTCTTACTGGTATAAACATAATCAAGGATCGATCTTAATATCACGACTTTGATGGCATACAATGTTTGTAATGGGCATGTTGCCCATTATTATTGTTACAGTTATAAATTTGCCATTAATATAGGAGTCAGAGTCTAGGGTTTAGCCTACCAACTCCGCAGCCCTGGTGCACAGAGAAACAATATTAAAAAAAAACAACTGAAAATTCTACTGTAATAAATTACAGTAGGCCTTGTTAGAACATTATTTAGACTTAGCTTCTAGAAGTGACCTTGGTTGACGTTGCAGCTTTTACTAAATACAGCATTGATAACATTTTAATATCATTAGTGATATTTTTCAGACACCTTAGATCAGTCGGTTGCGTGTCTGCCCACAAAGCAAGGAGTCCCGGGTTCGATTCCTGGGATAGTTGAGAAATATATCTTTGGAGAAATATGGGTGTCCCCTTTAACAATGATGAATTAATAGCCGAGAAGGGGGAGGGGGGGGGGCAGACGATGTGTGTGTTAGAATTAAGTAAGTTTATAAGTATTGTACTGATATAATCAGTTGATTATAAAGTTCAGGCTAAGTACCTTAAATAAAAAAAAGTTATTGATAGTGTCTATCAACAATGACAGCTGCAGATGAGTTTGGTGGAACTTGCGTTTGAACGTCCCGACATTTATTTGAACAAAGAACAATAAGAAAGGTAAAAGACCATCAAATAATTCATTCTATTGTCTGTTTTTATGGTTAATATTGGAACGGATATATTATATTTCAAGAACTGTTATTTACCAAGCAATAAAACTATCCCTGTAAGTACAATCCAAACAAACAGAGAATAAGTCTCTCGTGAGGTATCGACTAAAAGTAATAAACAAAATGCGAATGACCCTCCTCGGCTGGGAGGTCGGGGTTAGAATCCAGGTTAGTGTGTAATAAACAGCAGTGCAAATAGCGGATGGCCCGAACAGAAAGTAGGACGGGGGCGCGGGGGGGACTGACCTTCCTTCTATTAGAATTTCCTCTAAACTATTTTTGTCGTCTCTACAGCTCCGCCCCTCGTCCCGGGAGAGTATAAATGACGATCCACGACTAGTGGTAGCCCCAAGTTGGGACTAGGTTAGGTTAGAGTCGGTTCAGCCCGTCTGGAGACGATAGACGAGGTGAGCCCCGGTACCCCTAGGCCCGTGGTCAGGCGTACTGACGGGGACGGTTATATTGGTCGATGAAACCACCCTCAGTGCAGTCTTCCCGTCATTGACGGTCCATTCTATCGCGAGTGTGACGCCTTAGACCGTTCGACCACCGAAGCTCGGGGTTAACGGTGAACGGATCTACTCCCCGTTAAGGAGGTCATGTGACGTGGGTTCGATGTCTGCTCCGTCCCCCGAGATCGCAGCTTGGTCGTTGGTTCAGTTCCTGTCATATGTTTGTGGTCTACAGGGTTCGAATCCCGGACGGGTGGTAAGACGCGACCCACATTCAGTGTTGCCTTATTGTAGCTCATTTGATGATGGATGTTTCTGGTATTCTCACAAAATGTCCTGCGAGGATGATGATTCCATTGTCCATCTATAATAGCTGGTAGCTGAGGGTCGATAGTAGAATGAGCGTTTACACTCGTCAGCGGAAGCAGGTAAGCTCGCACAGTGAAGTATGAGTGCTCTAACAGGCAAGGGCCAGGTGGGGCGTGACGTCACGGGAATACATCGCCCAAGATTACCGGAGCATGCGCAGTAGATGACAACAGTTCTGCGGGAGGGATCAATACTGGGGCACACACAAGCGAAACCAGCTTGGGGCCAAAAATAATCAAAGGACTCATCATTAACCGGCCACGGCAGAACAATCAAGCAGTACACACAGAGCCACACAAAATAACCCCCACCGACAGCAGGAGGTTCGTGTCATTAACCGGCCACGGCAGAACAATCAAGCAGTACACAGGAAGAGGTCCCATCAACTACTGTTTAGTGAACCTTAGCTAATTAACAACAGTGAACCGCGAGAAAGTTAATTTACAGGTTCTCCTTGGAAAAGAAAGAAGTGGTGCGTAGTTTCTAACAACCAGAACATTATGTTCATTATTGTACAAAATATACACCAAAAGAGATGTCAGATAAGACCTTTCTTATGAGAAATGGACTCTAGACTCGAGACGACTCGAACAGTTTTATTTCGAACGAAACATAGCCCCCAGGTTCGAAGCGCACGAATAGCAGCTGGAATTCGCCATTTAAATAACGCGGTAAGCACGCTAATGTGTTAGGAATGAGGAGTGTTGAATTTAGAGGAAGTGTACCCGCATTTGGGCGGTGGGAAACCGTTTAGGGAAAAACACCCTCAATACACCCGACCAGGGTTACAACCCACCGAGGCGGACAACTATCCATTCAAACGAATAACCGTATCATAGTAACCGGTTAATCGGGGTTAGATGAAAACAATCGTTTTATAGTTGGCTTAAACCTGCATCGGTGGGCACGCAGACTAAACGTCAGGCTCATCTAAACTGGTTTCCGGTGACGGAGGTGGTCTGCACTCGAATCCCGGTTGTGTGTTCTAGGGAAAGTTTTCCCCTCGACCTCCACGAAAACGCCGGTACATTTTCCTCTAAATTATAACTTCCTCTTCTTAGCCCCATTAATTTATTTTATTCATTTAACTTGCACGTTCTGAACCGACTGGTAGACCAACTTAAATAGGACACAGCAACCAGTCCCCAGAACATCATTTCACCGATGATAAACCGGGACCCTTAACAACAGGCTACGAATGAGCGAAGGGCTACATAAAGGGCTATCTTTCTATCCGCAGTTTAATCCGCGCCTTGCGGATTTCAAAGCAGGGCTGGTGGCTTTATCGTATATTTCAATGGTTGTTAATCTGTGGGGAAATTGGCAACATGACGAGGGTACACTAGAAACACTGGTATATTCGTCTTGAGGACTCCCCCAACAATACCCCCCCCCCCTCCCTCGGTCTGACAGAAATAGCGCACCGTGACATCTCTGGCGGGGAAGAAGGGGTACCCCCTCCCGGGATTATCATCTTTTTTGACGGTTTACCTCCAACTGAACCAATTATTAGAATATTAGATGACCCCATTCCTTGGGGGTCAAATATGATTGATAATTGCCCCAATACCCACAAGCGGGTTGCACAACTTTCACACTTGGACCTCAATGTTTTATTTGCTGATAACACTTCCACTACCCAATGTTACATGTAGTTGTTACACTCTTTTTTTACAAAGGGAAGCCTATTTTACGTCTCAAATTCCCAAAATATTTCCTGTGTTTCTTAGCTTAAGTAGAACTCCTGTTAATTCTTAGCACCTTTGAATAAAACTATGTTTATAAAATTAAAAAAGGAATGTAATGTTTTAAAAGAATCCTTGACGATGTTCATCACATCCTTCAGGTTACATTGCTCGCGGAGGGATACTGTATGTAAAAATATATGCGGGTCGTTACCACTTTGCTAATTTAGGAAAAAATTACAACAATAATACAGTGAACCCCCGGTTAAACCGAACCCCGGAAGTTAGAAGTGGGTCAAACAAACCAATTCAAAAGAAATATTTTTTTAAAAATAGCTTAAAATCACAGCACTGTAAAAATATATAAATTAATGTAAATGTTAAACTAGAGTGCATGTACGTACATTTGATAGAACTCTTATCTCCCCGTATTCTACCGCTTGCGAGGTTCTGCAGCCAGTAATACAATACAACATATGATCACTTCTAAAATGTCATGACAAGATACAATTATTATTGTTCGTATCAATATCAATCACAGTATCTCGGATAGTACTCTTGGTAATAATTTAAAAAAATCTTTTTCGATCCCGCCAGTTTAAAAAGGGTCTGGTTGCAAAGCGCAAAATTCCAATGAAGGTCAGATCAAGTTTTAAATGCTGAGCATGCGCAATGAAACGAGACATCTAGCGTGGACGCAATCAGATGCACTTTAGGTTTGCGACGGAGTTTTATTTTTTCGCGGGTGGTAATAAAAAGCCGTAACCCACAGGAGGCCCGATCTATAGCATTATTTTATAGATATTGATTCCTTCTAATTAAGACAGACGTTCTCAGATCCACGATGAAAGGTTAGTCTTACCTTGACTGATTACACTATGGCTACTCCAGCAAGGTAGACAGAGTGTATATACTTCTTGTTACTGTACAGTCTGAGCCAGAATAAGTGAAATGGTCAAAATGAGAGGAAGGACACATGTTTTGACAAATGTTGAGCAATCAAAGGTGGTTGTACTTAGCCCGTGGTACTATGAATACTGATATATCATGATTTGACCTTGAAGGGGTGCCTACACTCCAGGGGTAATGAGCGGCTTGTTCCACTACCAACAGGTTTACTAGCTGAACCTTGTAATTGGTGTCACAAATTCACAAATGTTACAATTTTTTGAGTGGAAATTCTCCGTTTTTATCGGGCGAAAAAGATAGTAAAAAAATACTGTGTTTTTCTGGTTTTCAACCCCAGTGGGATTCAAATCAAAGTGTCTCCCGAGAGGCGGGTCCTGTGTTTGAAACTCTGCCCCGGAGAGTATCGAGGCAGTTTTGCACACCCCTGGCGGCGAGAAAGTGCAGCAGCACAAGTCTAGATGACTCAAGTGTCGGTTGTGGGAAAGTGGAGCACCCCGGTGCATGCAGCGCGGGAGGGGAGGGGGG
>CABFVZ010000245.1:38152-84519 GCA_902151445.1 Timema monikensis | reverse complement strand
GTCGCGCGCGGCGGAGAGACCAAAAATAGTCGCGCGCAGCGTCTAGACAAAGAGGGAGCGACGTCGGGCGACGCTCCTTTTAAGAGGGGGCCCCGCAGATCTTGAGGGGGGTGCGAGGGGGCCACAGTTAAGGCTGGTATTGGTATTTGACGTGCACTTTCTGAACCGACCGACTACATCAGCACACGAGTATTTCTGAGAGCGAGAGTGAAAGGGCCTACCAATTCAACCGGAAAGGTATTTTCCCATACCTTACAGTTTTTTTTAACACACCACAATCGACATGGGACCAACGGTTTTACTTACTCTCTGAAGGATTTTTATCGCCCAAGAAAAATCCCTCAATCCCGGCTGGGTTTGAACCCACGAACATGGGCTCCTGAGGCGAGCACTTTACTCCAAGACCACCGAGGCGGACTAATATCAACAGTTGTTGAATATTTGTCGCGAGCATCGCAGACTTTGAACAGAACGTCTAACTTTTCTTTCTTTCTCTCTCTCTCTCTCTCTCTATCCATATAAAAACACCCAGAGTGCGGTGAAACAGGATTCGAACCTTGATCTCCCGCAATAGTCAGTCTGGTCTACTGCGAGAGACGAGCGTTAGACCTAGACCGTGCGGCCATCATGCAAGCAAATATAACCAGAAAGCTAATCTTTGAAATGGTTTTTTTTTTTTACGTTTAACTTGAAAACTATATTCTGAATAGGGATTTGAAATTTATCTGAGCCAGTGATCATCCCCTCCCCCCCAGACCACGCGCATGGTTGTTGGACCTAACGGATATGTGCAGGTGTAACTCAACAGTTGCAACATTCCTGGACTCGAGACGGCAAGCAACTCAACTGACAGATATGTAAGGCGGGTCGCGTCACACAGAGTGACAGGCTAAACCAGCTGGCACGCCAAGAGATTAAAAATGATATATTCTAGACACGCGCAGACATTTTAATATATTCTAACCATCTCAGGGATTCACTCATGTTAAAACAAACGATTTCACTGTATCGACCACCAAACGCTGTGCTGTTCCTATATCGACTACCAAACGCTGTGCTGTTCCTGTATCGACCACCAAACGCTGTGCTGTTCCTGTATCGACCACCAAACGCTGTGCTGTTCCTGTATCGACCACCAAACGCTGTGCTGTTCCTGTATCGACCACCAAACGCTGTGCTGTTCCTGTATCGACCACCAAACGCTGTGCTGTTCCTATATCGACCACCAAACGCTGTGCTGTTCCTGTATCGACTACCAAACGCTGTGCTGTTCCTGTATCGACCACCAAACGCTGTGCTGTTCCTGTATCGACCACTAAACCTAGTCTATTCACTCTCCTAACGCCCCAATGCGAGCCAAGTCCGGACATAGCTAAGCGTCACCGGAAAAGTTTGTACTTGAGAAACGCCCCTGAGCGCTAAATCTTCACCTTCGATCCGACGTTTCAAGGTCATCCACACTTCTCCTTGTCCAGCTCGCGAGATAGTCCTTAGGGGCAGCCTAACCGTGCGATTGTCTACCAGAGAGAGTCCTAAACTCTGGGTGGAGCTTTCCGGCAGTAGGAGAACAAACAGGGGAGGAGGAATATACAAACGTCATCATTCTATTCACAAAGATCCATTCACGCTCCTATAACAGTTACCGGACATTGAGCTCTTAGTGATCAACAGAAATATGAGGATTGTTGGACTTTGTCAACTGTTACTGTGTTTACAAGTCTATATATCAGTTCAAATCAGTAGCCAAGATGTCGAGGAAACAAGAATTTACTCAAATGTTGATGGATTACAAAAAAAGACGAAAAGAAAGTTCTCAAACAAACATCATATGAAGGAAACATTAACGAGGGTAATGATTTTTAAAAGAACAGCGTCTTGCTGGCTGTTAAAGCTATACGCATATTTACTAATTACACTAATGAGTTAGGGATGAGGAAGGTAGTATTTAGAAGATATGTGCCCGCATTTGAGTACAGCTAGAATGGAAAACCATCCTCAGTAAAACCCCAATCTACCCGTAATTGCGAGAGAGACGCCTTAGACTATGCTTCCACCGAAGCAGGTAAGAGGATCATTCCCTCCCCCAAAGCACACGGCTACTGATTCAGCGAGTTGTAAAATTTTAACCACCAAACTAAATGTAATTTGACTCAACCCAACCCCAAAACACAGCCTGTGAATGCTAGTACAGAAGACGAGAAGACAAAACTCCCCTTGAGTTATCGGAGCAAGAAATGCGAGTTTAGACTCGTGAGAAAATATCAAAATATGTGATCGTGTCAACCGCTGGGACTTCAAATTACATTTCCTTGATTGATTTATGGTTCCGTTTTTGTCCTTGCCTCTTTGTATCCGTTTCTTCTCTCAACCAAAGAACAATGGGAAAATGAGCTAACCAGATTCAAGAATTATTGTTTTTACAACTCGTTGGCTTGTGTTTACAAAGTGACAATTCCGCGGGATGCTACTTTTGAGGGTAGACCAAGTGTACACTTCAGAATTTGGTGAAAGAAGCCCTTAGAAAATACAATACATATTCTCAGTCGGTATTTATTTGTTTGCGCGTCTGAGCTACATCACTCGTAGCCCAGTACTAAGGTTCCGTTGTTAGGAGACGTACTAATGTACTGATAGTACAACCTTTCTGGAAAATTACCCAGGGAACCCTTGGCACGGGGTTAGTGACAATACTCTACGGCTGAGTTCAAACCTAGGTCAGATAAGGTTTCCCCAAGTAGGAGGAATCCCCTTGCAATGCTGAGTCAGCAGAATATGGCTTGGGACGAGAGCCGCGCAACCGACCTGCACGGTCACTGATACCGTCATCTCCTTATTGTAAACACAAACATACTTAGTGCGGTCAACATTTAAATACCAAATTATGTCACAAAACGATATCAAAATAAAGTTGTCCGATTTGAATGCTTTAAATATTCACTATTTACTCTTTTATTTGTAAAAATGTGGGGAGGGGGGGGGGCCGTTGAATAGAACTGTTCTATCAATATCTCTCCGTTCAGCGTGTGTGTGTGTGTTATGAGTGGATAAAGGGGTACGGCGGTAGCGAGGAGGTAGAGGGTGTGAACAGATGTTTTTATTAAGTGTACCATCCCCCCTCTCTCTCTCTCCACACACATGCTGGTACATTTCCTCTAAGTTATATCTTCCTCACCCTATCCTATTAGCGAAGATATCCAAACTAGTAAAACACGATACTCAAGTGTTTAATGTAATACTAATAGCTAGCTACTTAAAACATCATAAAGAATACAAATATATAAAATTGTCTCACTTTAAATTGTAATAAGCTTTCTGGAAATGTATTCCGGGAGTCCCTTGGTCCCTTGTCGCCCTGACGTCACGAGACGGTAACCCGCTGGGTAAAAGGGACACGCGTGGTGGCGCCGACAACTTGGGGAGGGCACTCGATTTAAGAGAATAGAGTGGGGTTCGAATCCTGATTGTATGTGCTTTACATTATTTTCTCTAAATCGTTTCCCCCCTCTCCCTCAGAGCAAATACGGGTACCTTCCTTCTCATATTAGTGTAAATGTGCTGATAGCCTAAGGGGTAGTAAGGCGCCAGCCACTAAAAGAACAGACCCTTAAGGTGGGGTGAAGTGAACGGGAGTTGAGGGCAGTTCTTTTAAAATGAAAAACCATATTTGGCTAAAATAAATAAAATATTCTTCTGAAGATATATTTTTCTGCCCCCCCCCCCTCCCCTGCGTGGTCTAACGCGCTACCCTCACAGTAGACTAGAATTCCGACGACGGGGAGGGGAGTGCTCTGAATGTGAAAAGGGCACACCGGGATTCCAACCGGACATTTATATCCCGCAATGCTCATGACAGTAATTATTAAACTAATGTTTTATGTATTTTGGGCAAAAGTCTTTTTTATCGCAAGAACTTAAAAAAACACGGACACTAGCTCGCTATTCCTCCCATTAACAACTATTAAAAACATCGACACTAGCTCGCTATTCCTCCCATTAACAACATTAAAAACATCGACACTAGCTCGCTATTCCTCCCATTAACAACCATTACCAAGTTTGAGGAAGAGAGAAGCTTTTTTTCTCCATTGCAGTCTATTTTGAGCATTTTATACAAATATTTATATTATTACTATTTTTCTTCAGTTCTTTAGACGGAGTAAAAAAGGGAGGCGGGTGTAGTTTTTTAGCAAAAAGTTATAATCCTGAAACAACCAGTAAACAAAACACTGCACCTAGTTTGTTTGTTAAGAGGACAGAGCAGAGCCCTGATTGGCCCCTTCTACTGGCCGGATGTGCGCACAGTTGAGGTATTCCCAACTTTTTAAAAAGGAACGAATGTGATATTGGGTGTAGAAGTATTTCCACTTAGTAATGGAGGAGGTCGCGAGAAAAGGTTAGTGTTAAGTTATTATTTTTTAGCACGCCTTTTTATACCGGCTCAGGTTATATGTTTATGTACTAATTGAGCTGAGTCAGAGATGAGGAAGGTTGAATTTAAAGTGTACCCGCATTTGCGTAGAGTGAAAGTGGAAACCCATTTTGGAAAAAAAACCCACCTTAATACACCCGACCATCATTCTAACCCCGATCTCCCTGTCATCGGAAGTCTAGTCCAATACGATTGTGACGCCTTAGACCGTGCAGCCACCGAAGCTGTTTAATATCAACAATTCTTGAATATCTGTCATGAGAATGGTGACGTTTTAACAGAAACTTGTTTGATGCGGAGAAACCAGCTTCGGTCGCCGAACGGTCTTAGGCGTCACTCTCGTGTTAGAATGGCCTGCTGATGACTGGGAGAAAGGGTGTTCGAATCTCAACCGAGTCTACTCTTGTAGGATAGACTGCCGATGACGGAGATATCAGGGTTTAGAATCCCGGTAGGATGTTTCCCCCCCTAAATTACTTTCCAACCTCCCCACATGTAAATGCGGTGTACATTTCCTATAGATTCAACCTTATCCATCCCTAACATATTAGCGTGTAACCAGAACGGGTAGTAAGCCACGGTGAATACATGTTCCCCTGGGATAGCAGCATACAGGCGGCCGCGCCATTTCGGTCAAATGACACGGACACTTGCAGGTGGGAAGATCCCTGCACCATTTAGATTACAGCCTTGTCTGCCTAGTAAGTACTTACTAACCTAACCCAACGTTCTAACATAAAATCAAAAAAAGTAACAAAATATATTTTTAATGTTCCTTTTGTGAAAGATTTTAAATAAAGAGGTTCCATAGTTAAAATCTTCAATCGTTAAAGGGCCCGATATTGCGCCTGGTCTGACCGCTGTGCCAGGGAGAGATTCCCAGATCCAACTTTCAAACACTCGCTGTGAAGTGTAACCGGTCGGACCGGTGGTTCCCCCTCGGCGCCATCTCGCTGTGTACTGGTACAGTCTCAGATCAACTGACCTACACTCGGTAGAGAGTCCTGGGTTATATTCTCAATTGACATCTCGGATACCGTGTTCCGACACCAACCGCGTGTACCAACGGTGTTTTCTAACCTCCTTCCAAGCTAGTGCGCTCTAATGTCTACCTTGATCGACCTTATTAAAGGCTGATGGCTTGCGGAGAAGGAAGGTCGAGCAGGGTCACACTGTAGGCGGCACCTCTTGGTGTCCTCGCCAGGTTAGCGGTACCGCACGACCTCGGGACCAACACAGGAAGGCCATAACAAGACAGTGGGGAGAGACCGGAGCCTTACAGGGGCAGTGGGGAGAGACAGGAGCCTTACAGGGACAGTGGGGAGAGACCGGAGCCTTACAGGGACAGTGGGGAGGGACCGGAGCCTTACAGGGACAGTGGGGAGGGACCGGAGCCTTACAGGGACAGTGGGGAGGGACCGGAGCCTTACAGGGGCAGTTGTGGGGAGAGACCGGAGCCTTACAGGGGCAGTTGTGGGGAGAGACCGGAGCCTTACAGGGACAGTGGGGAGAGACCGGAGCCTTACATTACGTCAACAAAAGCGCCAAGAGACGTAGTACTCACCCCTCCGTTTCCTAGGAACTGGACCGTGGGATTCTGGCTGGACTTGTGCTGAAACAAATAAAACAACATTATACAACAAGAAAACCCTAGTGGTTGTTTAGGGTTGGGAATGATTGATACTGATAGAGAACGAGCTATGTTGCAACCAGTCCAGCGGTAACCTCAACACTATGACGTCATGATAGCGTCACTGATTTCATTCAATCATATAGAGAGAGAACGAGCTGTATCGGTGTCTTTCCAATTATGTATCCATCATTTCACGACGTACACAAAAATATTAATAAAAAATGAAGAAATTACTAAGATTCTTTACACTCCTATACCTGTTCCATTTTGGATTATTTTATTATGGTTTTGTTGAACCCCCTGTTAGGGGTTATTCTACCTGGGGGATGGGAACACCTGTACCCGGGGTTGCCCATTTACTTTTCAGACACTAGCTTCATTTTATTAATATAAAGAAAAGAAGAAACCCTCTTCGGTGGCCGCACGGTCCAAGGCGCCACTCTCGCAATAGACTGGACTGCCGATGACGTGGAGATCAGGGTTCGACTCCCGGTCAGGTGTATTGAGGATAGTTTCCCTTAATGGTTTGCCACGCAGATGCGGGTACACATCCTTGATAAAGAGTGAATAACCCCACCAGGTCCGGGAATAGACCCGAGGACCCGCCGTGCCAGTGTCATTGTATTTATCTGAGGTAGACTATTTCACGTGCACTTTCAGCACACGACAATTTCTGCGAGCGAGAGTGAAAGGGCCTGCCAATTTGGCCGTGAAAGATATTTCCACGCCGCAATCGACAACTTTACTTCCCCTGGGTTTGAACCCACGAAGATCGGGTCTTGAGGCGGGCACAAGTGTCAAACAGAACCAACTAAATATCATTCGTTAGTGGCGCCAAGCATTAAACTACTTTCCTTTTTTTTAATTAAATTTTAAATATTTTCACTTTCTATCTAAAATAGTACATTTTAAAAATATTTGAGGATTAAAATAGGTTTTTTTTATTTATCTCCGCATCTTACTACCTTTTCAGGTTATACACACATATATTAATTACGTTAATGAATTAGGGATGAGAAAGGTTTAATATAGAATATGTGTACCTACATTTGCGTGGAGAGTGAGTGTGTGTGTTAAACCAATTAGGGAAAAAAACACCCTCAGTACACCCGACCAAGATACGAACCCCAATCTCTCTGTCTTTAGTAGTCCAGTCTATTGAGAGTGTGACACCTTAGACTATTCGGCCACCGAAGGAAGTGAATAATTTTGAATCAAATACGAAAGAAAATTTAAGATTTGGATTAGAGCCACGAAGAAAGCCTCAGAGACGTAGCGAGGCAGACACGACCAACAGAGGGTCATTACGTAAATCTGTGACGTCACAAGAAACTCTCGCTGAGCCACAACTGTTCAGACACCTCAGCTCAGTGCCTGCTTAGCTCAAGGTCCCAGGTTCGATTCCCCTTTGACAGTGATGAATTAACGGCCGGGGAGCTGGGTGTTGTGTTTATAAATTATGTGGATTCAGAAAGTGGACGTTAAACACTCCTTTGTGATATAATATTTTGCCCACTTTGGCCCACTTGATGTTTAAATACCAATAAATACGGGTCGTTTTACTGTCAGTAATAAAACAGTTCATCTGTAAGCTTGCTCACCATTAGCTGGGTTCCCTGGTTCGAGAACAGTCCAAGCCAACTAGATTTAGAACTGTAAATATAGTAGTTCTGGGAGATTGGTCGACTACCGAGACTAGACTATAAATACAATCCCCCATTAGACCTGAACTGCTTGTTATACTGGGATATTGGTCGACTATCCGAGACTAGACTATAAATACAATCCCCCATTAGACCTGAACTGCTTGTTATACTGGGATATTGGTCGACTCCCGAGACTAGACTATAGTAACAATGAAACACACACGCACTCTTATCAATGAAACGTCAGGGAGGCGACGTCAATAGTAGTGACGTCACAACATCCGTCCAACCTCATCTGGTTTTCCCCAGGGTGACCCCACATATAAGAAATATAAGGATGGTCCTAAAATCAATTTTATGAAAACATATTTTTGAAAAACTCAAAAATTAAGAAACGTACACCGATTTCCCTGATATGTCCAGGTTTCCATGTTTGTGCAAGAAGGCGAGAAAGGACAAGAAAAGACAAGCGACTATCAAAGATAAATGACGACATACTGGCCTTTTCTTTAGATATGATATATTTTTCCGAATAAAGATATTTAATTACTCCAGTCATTCATATTTATAAAATGACCTTAATAAATGTTCAAAATGTTGTCCATTAACACCGATACACTTTTAATGTAATAAAACGTTATTGAATAAAAATTGTTATGGAAAATAAAAGTTAAAATAGCTAGTAAGCTAATGTCACTAAAAAAAGTTTCAGACAAAAGGGTTGAAAAAAATAAAATACATGTTTTTGTTGAAATAACCTTGAAAACGTCCACCAAGTCAAAAATATCTTTAGCCGTTTTCTTTTCCACTTAAAAACTAAAATATTTTATCTTTCTAAAATGCCTCGTTTTCGGAATATTCTACTGTCTCCACTTAAATGCCTCACCCGACCCTTGCAACGATATATTTTCAGATGATATGTTCCATTTGATGAGTGTGGTAACCTTGCTTAGAGGTCAAAGCATGTGTGATATTTTCAAGCCATAATAACAATATGTAATGCAATACCGCATAAATCATAAGAGAATGTTCTGTTCTATTGAACTCAATGTTTTTATGTGCTAATAAAGTAGGATATGAACTTTTTGTAATTTATATATACAGAGAGAGAGGGAGGGAGGGGAAAGATAGGCTTGTCATAAGCGGCAGTTACATGGTTACACGTGGAAGCTTACTCTAGACAAGATGTGTGTGTTTCAAAACTTTCAGGTGAGTCTATCTCTTGGCCGTCCACGACATAATGTCGGTAATATGGGCTACCTTTTTGGTCTAAATACCAGTTACCAGCCCATATTTGACCAATACTTTTTGCAGCTTGTAGAAAACATAAAAAAAAGCCTTTACATGCATGTAAATGAAGCAATGCAATAAAGAAATGAGGGAGACAAAATATTGGTACGTTGAAAGCTTCCCATACTACACTACAAACGTTGGTTGGTAAAAAAACAACCCTCTTCCTCCAGATAAAGCAGCTGTGATGCAAGTAAAACAGTTTTATGACACGAACTAAGAGGAATTGTGAAATCTTATTTTACGTATTTTCTCGTAGTGATTAGAGGAAGAAAGAAGGATGAAACCATCCATTGGTGAATGTTCTCTCTCTTGGACAGCCACGTGGTACTTCCTTTGGTTGGATCTAACCAGGAAAATGTCAAGGCATTGTTTCAGATTCTGCAAAACGCTTACGATGGACGAGTCAACATTGTTGATAAAACTGGGTTGACTATCGTGCAAAGCAGAACACTACCAGAGGTAGGGAGGGATACTAGTATTTTTACTCGATACTTTTTCCGATATTACTGATATTAGTACTCACACTCCGGTATCGAAAGAAACCACTCATGCTGGTATTAAATGTTTACCAGGGTGTACTGTGGCGGAAGAACAAATGACACTTCCTCAATCCTCACTCATTTTCTTTAGCTCATCACAATTCATAGGTGTTTATTTATGCCAGGGTGAGTGAGTGGCGACCAGTCTAAATGAGCACGGTCATCAGTTCAAGGGCGCACCAAGCAGACGAATCAGAGCAGGGTGTGCACTGTTAATAATAATATATCTTCATAGAGCATATAAACGACGAACGTATTTAAAAAATGACAACTCTAGGAAGTGAATTATGGAAGTTAGATAGCAAAAAATAAATTGATATCGATACTTTTCTTTCGATACTAGCACGGTATCGATACCATTTTCCTATAGTATAAGTAGTCGCAATGACGTCAGCTGGGAGAGCAATCAGTGCCTGTTGTCCATCTGGTTAATGAACCCGTCACTTGTTTTATTAATACTGGATGGGCGGGCACTAAAGCCACACTCACACTCACACTCATGTTACCATTGTCGTTGGCTTCGTCACAATAATAAAGCGGTCACTCCCTGATGACATAATGGAAATAATATGAAAATCTTACTTGAAGGTCGAAATGGTTCTAAGACAACGAGAACCTTGAACACAGCAGTGCTTATTTATACCAACTTCTGTTTATTTACTTACATACATTTTCCTTCAATAACTTAAGGTTTTTTATTTAAAACCACATTTTTTTAACAATATTTTATTGAATTCGAAGGGTAGCCCTTTATTTAGACGCTAATTAAAAAAAATGGGATTTTACGATTTTTATTAAAAATGCCTATTAAATTTTTTTTTTAATAATAATAATTTAAGGTTAGTGATTAAAAAAAACATGTTTAGCTAGACATAGAGCCAATATTTCAGAATTGAAGTGGTATGTATGTCATTTACAAGAAAATATAAACAAATCACAGGTTTAGTTCTAAGGGGGGATGTAGGGGACGCGAGAAAAGATCGGTGTGTTTGCAGTTCCAGTACAAAAACAGAGTTTAATTCTCTTCCCCTGGTGATATCAACAGTTGTTGACATTACCAGGTGTAGAAAATTAACCCCCTGGAATAATATTAGATTTAATTTGGTTAAAAAACTGCAAAAAACACCGACCTTTTCTCGCGTCCCCTACATCTCCACCTTGACAAACTCTGCTTCACCCGGTAACACGGCACGACATCGCAGACTAAGATTCTGAGCCAGCGCTCGAGTTCCCGTCCTATGTCATGTCCTGACAGTCTAGAGGCACTGGTTCGATCCCCGGCAGTTCATCTTGTCGGCCTGCACGCGTCAGATCGCCATACTACCATAATACCATAATACCCGTTCATTTATGGTAATGTAAAGTGTCCTAATGACATTTGTTGAACAATCATTGCGAATAGGAATTTTTTTAGTGAACATAAAAATCTAGGAGGCGCATTTAAATTAAAGAATATATTAAATCAAATATTTACAATTGACAATTTAATTATAAATAACAGTTTTTGTATGTGTTTTTAGTTCGTTAGTAAATGCACCTGTTAAAAACATTTTGGGGCCCACCCCGTGACCCCTCATGGGATAGGAACTACCTCCTAGTTCCACTGGGCTAAAGGTGGGGAGGTGAAGAGTACCGACATGTGATAGGAACTACCTCCTAGTTCCACTGGGCTAAAGGTGGGGAGGTGAAGAGTACCGACATGTGTCGTCTACTCACTCAAAGTGAAGGGTTGGAAACAAAGAGTTAAACATTCTCAAGGTCACAACAGAACTTTCTGGGATAGTTGAGGATTGTAAGATTCAGAACTGACTGGCACCCTTAGCTAAACAAGGAGACCAGTTCCCAGGACGGGTTTGCTCTCCCCTGACCTTGGTCCACTGTGACGTCACATCAAATGTCAAGGTCACTAGCGCGCGGACAGACGCCATGACTCCACCGTCGTAAGGTGGATACTGGATCGAGGCCCGGCTGGGGTGGAGAAAAGTCCGATCCAGAGCTCAGATGAGAGCAGTCGAGGGTCCCGGTTTCAAACCCTGGCCGAGACGCCAATAGGACGCTTTTATTTGTTTTGCCACAAAAACTGGCACTTTCTCGCATCCCCTTCCGTTCCACTTTATGGGCGATGGTAGGTATGAGCAAGGTAGGATTTTAGAGATAAATGTACCCGCATTTGCGTGAAGATTCCGCCTAAGTAAAAACACTCTGAACACCCATCTGGGAATCTAGCCGTGACCTTTCCATCAGCAGCGTACCGGAGAAGAACAGTACTCAAGGTGTGCGAGAGAGAGAAACAGTACTCAAGGTGTGCGAGAGAGAGAGAAACAGTACTCAAGGTGTGAGAGAGAGAGAGAGACAGTACTCAAGGTGTGCGAGAGAGAGAGAGACAGTACTCTAAGGTGTGCGAGAGAGAGAGAGAGGAACAGTACTCAAGGTGTGCGAGAGAGAGAGAGAGAGAAACAGTACTCAAGGTGTGCGAGAGAGAGAGAAACAGTACTCAAGGTGTGCGAGAGAGAGAGAAACAGTACTCAAGGTGTGCGAGAGAGAGAGAGAGGAACAGTACTCAAGGTGTGCGAGAGAGAGAGAGGGGAACAGTACTCAAGGTGTGCGAGAGAGATATCTTGTAGTGTTTGGCCAAATCCCTGCTGTCACGAACAGCATGTGATTGTGTGATAGATCATGAACCCAGAACCTCGTATTGTGTAGCTCAGTCTCACGACGGAAGATTGGGTCAACCCTGTGTTTCCTATGATCACCGCTGCAAGCGTTACTAAACCTACAGTCCAATTTTGCTTGAAGGACCGTTTAAGAAATTCAAACTATGTTGATAACATTTTACTATATCAAAACGGCTTCAGCACTTCAACGACGTTTTCAAGTTTTCCCAGTTTTCCTTGAAGTTACCATTTTTACATCGCTACATATTATATCTCCATTATTTAAAAAAACCAAAGCTACTAGACAACAAACTTTTTATTGGTTATTTTTATAGTAATACATGTTTTAGGTATTTGTGTAAATGTGGTATAAAATATTCCGTACGACCACCTCATGTTGGCAGAATACCATTCCTGGGCAATGCAACAAAACCGTCCACTTGTTTTAGTGTTGACTTTTATACACAAATATTAGCTCTCTGATTGGGCCGCGTTTTTAATTAAATTAGTTGACACCTGAGACGGAGGTTCGAACCTCGGTCGGGTGGGTGTCCCAAAATAGTTTTCCACAATCCCCCCGCGGAAATGCTGGCACACTTCCTATAAATTTAACCTTCCTAATCCCTAACACATATCAACTAGTACAAAAGCGTATAGCCCGAACGGGTAGTAAGACCAATAATTTGTTGTTATTTTATAAGGTTGATAATATCTATCAACACCGAAAGCTTGAGAGCACACCACTTGGCGTATGAACGAGGGAAAACAAATCCAGTAGCTCTTTTAACTTGACAAATATTTCAAATATACTCACTCGGTCAAATTTTACATTCTCTCTTAAAGTCTATTGCGAGAGTAGCGCCTTAATCCATTTGGCCACCGAAGCAAGCGATATACACTTTTTTCCATAATGTAAAACACTCCCAAATATCAATTTTTGGACAACCTCAAACTTTACAAAACTCCATCAACAAACTACCTTAATTTAACTCTAAATGAAATACCCATTTCTTCTCAAGTGAGATCAAATAGCACGTAAATATCGAGGTGAGACCAAATCAATCAAACAGCAGTCTTAAGTCCATTCAGTTTATCCTGTAAGGTAGCTTACCTTTCTTGGTTCCACTATGGTGCAGCTTATAAGATAGGGCCATAGTGTAATCAGTCAAGGTAAGACTGCCACTTTTTAGGGTCAACGGAGGGTACTTACAAACGGAATTATAATATTTTTTTTTAATTCAAAGGCGTAATCTTGAATAAGAATTCTTCACGATTACAATACCCTCTCTATACGTAGAAGTAAACAGTGTTGCCAAGTGAGGCACGTTACCTAACACACCGCAACTCGTATGTTGTATAATATTACTGTTAGCTATAAGTGGAATAACGGTTATCGCCCGCCCTCAATCAAAATGGAAATCTTTCCTCCAAATGTGTCAAAACAAACTAGTTTATTATACGTATCTAGCTTATCGCAAAACTGGCCAAAACTATCATGGAAAGTGGTCCGGATTTCGGTTAATTACAGGTCCTAAAAAAACTATAGTTAAATAAAAAGTAGCGTGACTAAACGTAATTTTGGGCGAGGACTTGGGGTCCGAAGGTCACTTTTTAAATGCGAAGATAATATTTTTGTCGTCATCTTAAGTCTTTAAATTGTAAATTATCCATTAAGTGCAGAGAAGTAAAGAGAACGGTTTAGAACTAAACAAAGCCCACTATAATGCTATGCAGAAATATCTGAATTTATCTCTGCTTACGTTATAGACGATATTTAATCACTTGTCTGTTAAAATACGCTTTAGTGAATGCTATAAACATGATTATATGTTGAGTTATGTTATGTTTAGTGAAATATTTGAAATATGCCAAGGTTATTGCGAGTGTCTTATTTTTTGAGCACCGCAGCTTAGGTGTCAACCATAAACCACGTTAGGATTTAGAGGGGAGCTCTAATATCTACATGATGTTACAAGGGGAGCGCTACTGTCTACATGGTGTTACAAGGGGGGCTCTAATGTCTATCATGGTGTTACAAGGGGAGCGCTACTGTCGACACGGTGTTACAAGGGGGGCTCTAATATCTACATGGTGTTACAAGGGGGGCTCTAATGTCTACATGGTGTTACAAGGGGGGCTCTAATATCTACATGGTGTTACAAGGGGAGCTCTAATGTCTACATGGTGTTACAAGGGGAGCTCTAATGTCTACATGGTGTTACAAGGGGAGCTCTAATGTCTACATGGTGTTACAAGGGGAGCTCTAATGTCTACATGGTGTTACAAGGGGAGCTCTAATGTCTACATGGTGTTACAAGGAGAGGTCTAGTGTCTACATGGTGTTACAAGGGGGGCTCTATTGTCTACATGGTGTTACATGGGGGGCTCTATTGTCTACATGGTGTTACAAGGGGTGAAGAAGGATCAAAAGAGGTATAAAATAATGTTTTCATGGTTTATGGAAGATACCTTACTACCTGTTGTATTAATTACGCTAATGGGTTAAAGTTGAAAAGTATCCCCCTAAAAATATTGTTTCCAAGCCAACATTATGGATATTAAATAAACAGGTTTTTGTTTTCGTCCCGATAAAGCGCCCGTGTTATGCGGGCCCACGGTTGCAAATATCTAGTATTAAGGTCGGTGAACAGATATCGCACGTTCGACCGAACAATGAACCTAACACCCGCTCCACGACACGGGAGCACAGATTACATCATTCGCAACAAGCGATCATTTTAATTACGAATGCGCCATAGTTTGTTGGCTTGTCACCGACGCGGCGTGATATAAATAAAGTGATAAGGCAGCGGTCTTTGATTCCCGTACATTTTAAAAACTGGCCTATAAAACATACTTCCAAACTGTGAGTGCATCAATTGAACGAACATTTCGAGACAGCGCATCGGTGGTGCTGTCTGCCAGCATTTCGAGGTTTCGAACCACAGCGCTACTCACCAGCCAACAGTACTCTCTCGAAAACATCGTCAAGTTTTGTCTGTTTAAAATAGTATAGGGAAAAAGGGGGCGAGAGTACAAGTTTAGCTCCAATTAAGTAGGTGCTGCTATCTGTTAGACAATCGTGAAACCTTTAGAATGCACTTTAAATTATGGCTAAAATAGACCGTCATGGTTATGTAGGTTGTCCTGAAAAATGTGTAGTGTCATTTTCCCCTCTGTACTCTTTATTTATCTGAAACATTGCAAACAAGGTTAACACTAACCAGTGTTATCCCGACTCAAAGCCAACCACCCTGCCCGGAGGAAACAGACGGAACTACGCGAGTCCCACGGAGATGATGGCAAGTCGAACGTGGGTTGTGATCACGGAAAGTGGTGGAACACTAGTGTTTATTGAATCTTGTTTACGTTAGGATATTAACTATTTATAACCCACCTTGGTGATTGCAAAGTATAGCGCGCAACTCTCGTAGTAGACTGGACTTCCGGTAACGAGGATATCGAGGTTCAAATCTCGGTCGAGTGTACCGGGGTGGTTTTTCCTAAATGGTTTTCCACTTACCTCCAAACAAATGGCCCACTTTATATAAGTATAGCCTTCCTAATCGCTAAAATCATTGGCGTAATTAGTAGATAAGCATATAACCCTAACGTGCAGTAAAAGCAGTGCCAACGTGTGTATATATATATATATGATCTACAATCTCACAAGATAATATTGTATAAGATACCAGCTCCTGGCCTAGAACCCGGCTCCTCTGGGCCTGTTTCCTCTTCAACCACTAGACCAAAGGGACGGAACGAAGGATTGAGGCAAGATCAAAAACATGCAGATATATTGTATTATTATTATTAGCACCGCGTCTTACTACCCGTTCGGGTTATACGCACTTACGCTAATGTGTAATGGTAGGGTGATTGTGAGATGAAATGAAGGACCTACAGTTTAACGTGGAATCCGAACCACGGTGGAGGCCTGGCATTCCCCACATTCACAAGATGTCTTGTCAGAGGTGAAGGAAGGGTTTGGAAATCAGATAAATCTGTGCCGGGACCGAGGATTGAACCCCGGCCGCCAGCACAGAAGTCTGACACCTTACCCCTAGACCACCAGGTCACCAGATATATTGTAAACCCATCCAAAAACACCTTAACAGTAAATAATAAAATAGTTTAAACGGTCGGTCGATCTCTCTGTGACGTCACTACGGCTGACATTTCCACCACACAAACACACACACACACCGCTTACAAAACTACTTTCCCCTCTTTAAACCACTCTCGCGTTTTCTCTGGCGGCCGATTAATCCGAGACACCTGACCACTATGAAACCTCAGACAAAAACAACCCCTAGACGGATTACGAACCGTGGACCCTTATAAACATAACTAGATATAAACTACTAATTGTGGCATAGCTCGTTTTTGCACCAAGAGCTTCAATTATATTCCTCCACGTCATTGCAAACATTTTTAGAACCACGACCCAATTTTTAGAACGACAAACCAAACTTTCGCGACGCCCCTTACCGGACATGAGGCGTTTAGAAAAAATTACAATCCAATTTTACAAAAAAATAAACTCATGATCTATTTCTCATAGTAAGGTGTGAGCGTCTGTTTCCAGTTTATGTCCAATTTATTTCTTCGGTTTTTAACTTTACGCATTCATAATTTTTTTTTTTTGTTTCAAATGATTACCAAGTTTCACATTTCACAGAGGGAACCAATGATCTAAAAAAATGACAGAATAAAAATATCAGAGAAGAAGATAGAATAGGAGAGGAGAGTCATAAAATATAATTACACAGCAGTTCTAGAAATTACCACTGTGCACTACATTGTAGCTAATCAAGAAGAAATAAAAACTGTTTCCAGTCACTTTCTTCGAACCTTTCACATTCCTTTCATTCAACCGATCCAAAATCAACCACAGATTTATCCGCGTCGGCGAGCACGCGGAATAGACGCCAAACTCATCTATACTGGTCTGCCAGTGACGAGGCGGTCTGGATTTGAATCCCGATAGGATGTACAGAGGGCGGATTTTCCTAATTGGTTTCCCATTCGTCGATGAGGAGACATTTATTATAAATTCTATCTCAATCTTTCTCCTGGTAGCTTTAATCGAAACGGCATATTTTGGTTATTATTAGGTGTTCTCTCTTACGACAGGTGCATTCCTTTTGGTCGACAACTTATACCACCGATGCAGCCTCTCCACTGCCTTCTTCAGCTCCCAGAATTGTCTTCTTTCCTTCAAGTCATCCAATATTTGAATCCTCCTTCCTAAGCTCCTCTTTCCCTCAACCTTTCCTCCTATGACGTACAGAAGACGGTTCCTCCTAAGGATGTGTCCGATACAGTTTGCTTTGTACCCAAGAATCACATCCAAGATGGTTCTCTTCTCAGGACTTGTTAATTTGTCCCCCTGTCTGTCCCCCTGATCTTCTCATCCAATCTTCCCAGGACTTGTTCATCTGTCCACCTGATCTTCTCACCTATCTCTTCTCAGGACTTGTTCATCTGTCCACCTGATCTTCTCACCCACTCTTCTCAGGACTTGTTCATCTGTCCACCTGATCTTCTCACCCACTCTTCTCAGGACTTGTTCATCTGTCCCCCTGATATTCTCAACTCTTCTCCACCACATTTCAAGGCTCTCCAGATTTTTCTTCTCATCAGTTTCTTCCTCAGTTCCAAACTCAACTTGCTGGTCAACTTCCTTGGTCCTGGTGATCCTCGACCTAATAATGTCATTGGTGCAGTAGACATCCTTTGTCACCAGACCACACATGTACTTCAACTGCTCAATGCTTTCCAACTCCTGGTTTCCTATTTTGATTCCAAGCGGCCTTTCACTTTTTGAAATCCCCATTAGTTTTGATTTCCATGTCAAATCATCTTCTTGTCTTCACCCACACCAGTCGGGCCATCATTTCCTGCAATGCTAGATCATCTGAGTATTTTACTGTGTTGATATCCTGAAATTGCCAGTGTCTCTCTCCAGGGCTTCCCTAACCAGCCACTCTCCACAAGTTGATCAGACTGGGTGACCAACAGCATCCCTGTCTCACTCCCGTCTCTCCAGCTCTCGGCCATGTTTCCAACAGTAATCATATGACATATATTCGTGTTCCATTCTCCACACAAACATATCTCTTGTAGGGTACAAAAACTCGCGGCAAAATATCAAAGCTTTGACTGTGTCAGATCCCAGTGCCAGCCAAACCGTGAATTCAGGTAGAACACTAGGTATATCAAATAAACCAGTCTGGACGCGGCGACTGACAAGCTCCACGCCGGGGAGGGGAGGGGGGGGGGGTGCTGCCNGGGGGGGGGGGTGCTGCCGTGAATAACAACCAGTCACACGTGATCGGGAAAATAACGCGGCGGCCATTGTTGTCGTTGTGGTCCAGCAGCGGGCGAAAGTTACTACTCTCGTTCTGCGATATAAAGTCAGCCTACCCGTCAGGTAGGGCCACTTCACTCCCGACCTGTCAGGTAGGTCGGACTCAGGGTGCAGTGTTGGTGGATTATTACTATACAGCATTAACAATGGGTTTTCTTAGTTCATACTCGTAAACAGAAGAATTTCACATGATAAACTTACAGACTAATAACCAATATATTACATTAAAAGTACTATAGTAATGTATATAAAGTAAAGTACAACAAATAATATATATAATAAATTCTGCACAATTCTGATCGTTTTTAAGGAAATCCTGGATGACTTTTTTTTAACTTTTCTAATTCGTCGCGCGCCTCAAAATATGGTGTTGAAAGCATCGTGTGGCCCGCGGGTCGCCAGTTGGACAGGCCTGTAAGCTATACCGTGGTGGAACCAAGCAAGGTAAACTTGCTGCCTCTCAGGGTAGAGCCATACCAGGAAATATATCTATGGGCACCTGGGTAAGATTTTTGTCATCAAAATACTGCGAGAATAAAAACAATAACGAAAAAACAACATTGAATCCCTGTTGAAGCATTTTCAAACATAATCGCTGCTGTAGGTGTTATGTAATTTATAAATCTCCAGAAAACATCTTGCCATCCCTCCCATAATCAGGCTTTGGTTGTGATATGTTATGATGCTCTTGATGGCTTTCAATTTAATGCGCAGTCTATTCTTTTGGGAAACAAAAATAAATATTGGAGGCACAGGAAACCGCAGTTTCAAACAGAAGTGCAAGAATATTAATGTGTAAATAATTTTAATGTATACGCAATAGTTAATGTTAAGTTAAGATACCATAGTTTATAGTTGAGTCACGTTGATGTTTTGAATTCGCACAACGCAATTTATGGCCGAGTTACAACTTTCTATGAAACTCAAGGTTCTCCTTAGTTAAACCAGTTCTTGGGTCAGTGAGAACATTGTCTTGACTTAACCTCCCTGCACAGGCGACCATTTTGTATCGAGTGCAGGTTATGGACGAGAGTGATCATCAAACTTGCATTACCCGTCACAAACATTCTCTTCAACTATACCCGTCACAAACACTCTCTTCAACTATACCCGTCACAAACATTCTCTTCAACTATACCCGTCACAAATACACTCTTCAACTATACCCGTCACAAACATTCTCTTCAACTATACCCGTCACAAACATTCTCTTCAACTATACCCGTCACAAACATTGATTCTCTTCAACTATATCCGTCACAAACATTCTCTTCAAACGAACTTAGTCAACTTACGAAATATGTTTCTCGTAAGGGACAAATAATGGTTTTATCTTTTTTCTATAATATGATACATGTTTTGATACACCAGCAAAAACCTGCTTCAGTGGCTGGATGGTCTAAGGCGTCACTCTCGTGTTCGACTAGACTGCCGATGACAGGGAGATCGGGGTTCAAATCTGAGGGTAGTTTTTCCCAAAAACGTTTCCCACTCTCCTTCCATGCAAATGTAGATACATTTCCTCTAAATTCAACCTCCCTCATCCCTAATTCACTAGCGTAATTAGTATATATGCGTATAACCTGAATAAGTAGTAAGGTTGGCGGTTCCAGCGGCCTACTAGCGTTAGGTTAAAACTAAGGTGTATTTAGTGTAGTGAGGTGTGAGTGAACAACGATGGATAGCTCAGTGGCGTACTAAACCAAAGGTCCCGGGTTCGATTCACGGGTCCAGGTGTTATTTCTTTATTTACAGAATATGACATTTAGATGCAACGATAACCGTAAATTATGAAATATATTAAGTCTGTTATTTAAGGTGGGATGAAAGGGTACGCTAGAAAATGCCAAAATAAATCAAATATTACTCCAGAATTTGATTTTCTCCACACGGTGACCTCAACGTTTCTTGAATACCAATTAACGGTGTCCTGGAATTTAATGACAGCCTGTTCTATTCATTTAAAAAGTTTGTCATCCGATGCCGATATCGCCGCGTGAAGAAAAGTAAACTCTTTGTTCTGGAGAGATAGATATTTTATTTATTTTTGCCATAAAAAGTGCAAACCTTTCCTCACACGTTACTCGCTCTGTAACCCTAGTTTTAGTAACAATTCTCCAAGTTCCGCGTACATGCGGAGGTCAACACAGACCGTATGACGTGACGTATGAATAGATGAAAAGTAGTTTTGTAACCGTCAAATACCAACCTAACACGATCTCACCAACAAGCTCTGATGAGGTCTTAACATAACAAGACCACCCTCAGTACACACAACCGGGATCGAACCACAATCCCCCCGACATGACGCCATGGACCATTCGACCACCAAGACGGGTAGTTCTTGTTTCGTATTTATAAAAACATACCATTAGCGAACCAGGAACCGGTGTAGGGTTGCAAACTTGACGAGAGGGAAGGGCTTTCATGTATTCATACGTCAAGTAATGTGACCTGAAGGTGTCGCACGATCAACACTAATTATCTAGTAAGTTGAGCACAAGGAAATGTTTCTAATTTATAAAGGTTTCTTCGTAGAATCCTATAGTGGTTGCCGTTTAGACGTTTCATAAGTGAGTGTTGGCCAAGAGATCATGTATTCGAGCCCCGTGTGGTATGATATATTCACAAACAATAGCTTGTTTACATCGATAAGATAAAACAAACGCATTCATGCAATATTTGTGTTACGCTATCTAAAAATAGTTTATTAAATTATGTTCTCAGGATATACTAAGAGTACAGGGGAAAAGTGAGTTACTTCTGTCATCTGTTATACAACCAGGAGATCTTTCTTTAGAAAGCACTTTAGTTTATGGGTAAAAGAGGTCTGTCTATATATATATATATTAAATAGGCGTTTAATGTGGTCCTTTTGGGGTTTTAAAAGTCCTGCGAATATGTGTAATGTGACATTCCCACATTTCTCTCTGTAATCTTTAAATTTTACCAACTATCTCACCGACAGATCTGATAAACATTTATTTTTCATTTCTATTTACATGCGTCTAATCTGAGTGCTGCTCTTTTTGTTTATCGGATTTATTTCCTCAAGGTCAACCGACGATAACATTCAAGATTGTTTTTTTAAATACAAAGTCCCTTGTTGACCAGACTTACGAGCATTAAGATTTCTTTCTTAAAGATCATTTCTCAATTACAAGGCGGATCTTTTATTATTTTAACTTTCTAGTGTTGACACAACCACAAATGTTACGTTTATGAAGACAACAAAATGAATACGTAAAAACAACAACTAACGTAGATAACTGAACTAGGCACAGGAAACCATTTGACTAAAGAAACATCTTGGGAGGGGTTCATTTGACCCGAGAGATGGACAGCGATTCTCACAAACGGTTTTAGTAATTTAAATAATAATATTTAGCACCGCGTCTTACTACCCGTTCGGGTTGTACGCTTTAAGTAATAATTACGCTAATGGATTAGGAATTGGGAAGGTTGAATTAGAGGAAGTGAACCAGCATTTGCGTGGGAGGGAGAGTGGAAAACCATTTAGGAAAAACCACCCCCAGTTCACCCGACCGAGATTCGAACATCGATCTCCCCGTCCTCAGAAGTCGAGCTCAACACGAAAAGCGCGTTAGCCAACTACGCCACCGAGGCGGGTTCTACCAAACTAATTTTATTATTTTTATTTCATAAATACATAAAAGCAGTTACTTCGAGTGTTGTCATATCAATAAGAGGAGTAAGAGGGAGATAGAGGCCCTTTCTTTACTAAACTGACCCGGCCACACTTGATGATGATGATGATGATGATGATAAAAACTGAGTTAGGTACCGTACCTATTGGTTATTTAATTGCGTATTCCCCATTAATGCCTAGACCCAAAGATTAATTATTGAAGTCTTGTAAATTTTGTATAACCAATAATTACTAATTTATGGTGATTTGCTAGGGATAAGTATAGTTGCATTTAGAGGAAATGAACACGCATTTGCGTGGAGGTTAAGCGTAGCATAGTGTGAAATAAGTGATGATACACCCGACCGGGGCTCAAACCCCGGCCCAGTGTATTGCTAGACATGTCAGTTTCGACCGAGTTTTTTCCCATAACCGCCCCAGCAGTGTCGCTATACTCCATTCACGGTAGGAATTACTCTCTGAAAGGTCTTTTTTCCTACCAATATCCTACTATATAATAGATTTCTGGTAGGGAAAAAGGCCTTTCAGAGAACAATTCCTACGATGAACAGACTCCGTCCGTTTACTCCGGACAAACATGGTGCAAAATAAATAAATAAGGATGACAAACTCAATTCTTCGATACCCTCGATTCCTACTGATATCGAAATAATCGATCACAGCTCTCAATATTACGATTCTCGATACTCGAGATTCCCAGCTCTCAATGGACGACCCTATTTGGTGAAGACTTGTTGTGTTTTTGCCGTGCTATAAAGTTGAATAAATATGTTTATATATGTGGTGTGAAAAATAATTAAATAAGAAAGTTTCAAGAATCGAAATCGTAATCGAGAAAAACCGGTGACATGCCCAACGTGTAGATATCATCCCCAGTATCTGAAGTGAACCGGAAACGAACCGGATAACGTTTGACCGCAAGGGAGATTGCGGTTAGAACGCTGTCCTTAGGCCCCGGTTCGATTCCTCCCCAATATTAGTTCAGAATTTGAAATTGAAGTGTATTTTATAAACGTTCTGACTTAACCTAGAACATTCCTATGACTCCCAGGCTGCCTAGGTCCCCAGGCAACATATTGATGTATGGAGTAATGAAGACGTGCAGCTGATCTTTAAAACAAGACAGTGCGAAGTGATGTGCAGCTGATCTTTAAAACAAGACAGTGCGAAGTGATGTGCAGCTGATCTTTAAAACAATACAGTGCGAAGTGATGTGCAGCTGATGTTTAAAACAATACAGTGCGAAGTGATGTGCAGCTGATGTTTAAAACAGGACAGTGCGAAGTGATGTGCAGCTGATGTTTAAAACAATACAGTGCGAAGTGATGTGCAGCTGATCTTTAAAACAAGACAGTGCGAAGTGATGTGCAGCTGATGTTTAAAACAATACTTGCAGTCAAGTTGTTTCTCTGATGTAAACAAGTTGTTTTTAGCACCATGTCTCACTAACCTTTAGGGTTACACGCATTTATGATAATCACGGTAAAAAAGTAGTGCTGAGGGTGGAAACATTTAAAGGAAGTGTACTCGCATTTGCATGAGGAAACAATTTTAGTAAATCCCCCTTTGTACGCCCAACCAAATTCAAAACCTGATCTCCCCGTCTTCAGCAACCCAGTCTAGTGTTATAGTGACGCCTTAAACCACGCGACCATTGATGCAGGTAGCGCTGTTTTACACCACTTACCTTTCGTTTACCGGACATTTAGCTCTTAATGATCAACAGAAATATGAGGAAAATGTTAACTGTTAAACTCTGATTGGTAATAATTGTATCAACTAGCTAAGCAGTCCCTCATGCTCTCGCTGATTGCCAGGTAACCGGTGACCTTGACCTCAGGGTCTGGCGGTGTGAATGTCCCGCAAGCTGGGTTCCAAGCGCTTTGAACCTCCTGATTCCGAACTAGCACCACGATAAGAATGTTGCCGATGTACTGTTGTGGAGAAGGGCGGTGTTCGGATTCCAAACGGGTGCACTGGGAATGGTATATACCACCCTCTCTCCACGCGAATGTAGGTGCATTTTTCACTAAGCTACCTGCGTTTATAATCGAATATACTAATAAAATGAGTCATTAGTCCGGGGATTCGAACACAAGTCCTTTCCCCATACATATTTCTTGAATTGATACACGAGTGTTTCTTCTAATCTAAGCCCTGCGGTACACCATGTGTAGGTTAAATTGCGATTGTGAGTCACGAGATAGGGTTTAGTACCAAGGGACAACAGTGGAGGCATCCTCTTCCAGACACACAAATTAGGGGAAAATGTGGAAATACCTGTCCCCCCCCCCCACTTCTTTACCACTTTCTACGTCGCATGAGTACGCTCTGCTCTGGTAATTAGGGAACACACATATTTGGGACCGCGCGGATAAGAGGTCAGGGAGTTGGTCAGTCTGTCGCACGGATAAGAGGTCAGGGAGTTAGTTGGTCAGTCTGTCGCACGGATAAGAGGTCAGGGAGTTGGTCAGTCTGTCGAATGGATAAGAGGTCAAGGAGTTGGTCAGTCTGTCGCACGGATAAGAGGTCAGGGAGTTGGTCAGGCTGTCAAACATGAGATGTAGAGCTGTCGACAAAAGGAAACCAAAATACACCGATTTAGGTAGGAATGGATATCTGAAAGGCCTTTTTCCTTACCATGATCGTACTATATAATACGATTTTGGTAAAAAGGATCTTATCTGACAGCTAGAGAAGTTACAGGATCTACTTCCACGTATTCATACGTCAAGTCACGTGAAATGCAGTTGTCACTTTGTATAGATATTAACGATACCTATTAAATAACAATAATAATGTAGTAACATTTTATAAATGTCGACTAAAACAAGAAAAAAAAGTCCAACCCCTTATATAGTCGATAGCATGTCTGCTGAGATCAGGGTCCCGGGTTCGATTCACGGTCGTAGGTTGAGTGTTGTGTCTGTTATATATTGACGTTAGTTTATAAGTCGTGTGCTGATATAATTGGTCGGTTAAGAAAGTGCACGTTTAATACCTCAAATAAATTAAAACAAAATGAAAATGACTAAAATAAAACAAACTTTCAAATAAACTCAATATTGTTTTAGGTTATCCTCAAAATAAATCTTAGCTATAAGTCATTCACGAGCTAAGTTTACCTGGATGACAGCTCGAAATGTTACTAATATATCACTACACCAACAGCTGATATCTATCACTTTGGATGAGTGTAATGAAAACAGATGGTAATATATTAATGTGATAGTTAACCACAGTAATTTAGGCCAATATTATTTATATATTTATTTGAGGTCGGGCACAAAGTTTATTTATAGTTTTATTCCCCTTAAAAAATATTAACACCACTTTCACAAAAACTTCTAACGAACATATCTTTAAAATGGCGACTGACGAATCTAAACCATATGATTGAACCTGACCGTAAACAAGTTTTTTACAATGATGCAGACACTCAGTTGATGAGAATATTTTATTAGGTTCAATATTTCAAAATACGATAAAATAATCATAAAATCATTTATTGGATGTAAAATTTACAACAATTTTCTCTTTTCCAAGTAAATACGATGTTTGTATTAAAAGGAATTGATGTGTGCACTATATTACACAGAATCAGTAACGTTCCAAAACGAAAAATAAGTACTTTTAATTATGTTTAAAATATTGTTGAGTTGGATAAAAATAAATGATTTAAAAAAATAAAATATTATGAGAAAACTTAAGTTTACGTTATTTTAAATGTAAAATATAACAGGTAATTAAAGATCTTCACATTTATAACAAAACTGTGTTCTTTTACAAGTGTTGGCAACCCAAAACCTAAACATGTGATTTTCGAACTGTCATCCAGGTAAAGACCTCTCGTGAACGGAATATAATTAAATGTAACGTAGAATCGTGAGAGTAGTTGTATTTTTTCCTACAATAATATAGGTAAAATTGAAGCGTGTTGGTGCAATGTTTTTGGAACAGATAACACGTAGTGTTAACTGAAGGTTGTGAATATTTGGAAGCGATTAAGCTACTGCTTACATTGTTCACTGAATGAACGCGGTTTCTTAATGAGTAGAAAGCTCTTTCGGGATCGAGAAACCAAACTTCATTATTTATAACCGCGGACATGACAGAACAAAGTATTACCACCGTCACGAGAATAAAGTTGCAAACCTTTTTAAAAAATAATTGTCTAATTATCTCTCTTTGATAAAACACGTAAATAGCCCGCAACGGTGGTCACGCAGATTAAATGTCAAGCGGATCTTGTCCTTTTTTTAATCACCGCGTCTTACTACCCTTTCGGGTATTAAGCTTATGTACTAATTACGGCAATGGTTCTAGGAATAAGGTTATATTTAGAATAATCGTACCTACATTTGCGTGGAGGTATATTAAAAAGCTATTTTTTTCTAAACCAGCCTCAGTACACCTTATCGAGATTCGAACCTCCACCTCCCCGTCATTGGCAATATAGTGTACTGCGAGAGTAGCCCCCTAGACCATGCGGCCACCGACGCACTATTAATGTCACGTTAATAATAACAATAATACTTCTCTACCTCCCATAGAGGAGTAACCTCTATTGGCGCAGGCTGGATCAGCCACCGGGACTATCACACAGTCACATAGCTACCGGGACTATCACACAGTTACATAGCCACCGGGACTATCACACAGTTACATAGCTACCGAGACTATCACACAGTTACATAGCTACCGAGACTATCACACAGTTACATAGCTACCGGGACTATCACACAGTTACATAGCTACCGAGACTATCACACAGTTACATAGCTACCGGGACTATCACACAGTTACATAGCCACCGGGACTATCACACAGTTACATAGCCACCGGGACTATCACACAGTCACAGAGCCTGTGTTTTACCGTTGCGTGGATACCTTGTACAATGACTGACCTAACTGCCCGCTGTGGGACAAGTTCTAACATCGAAAGGAGATAAGATATTTGAAATGGCAGCGGCGATGATGACTATGCCAGACTACAAAATACAGAGATTAAATCAAATTAATATTTTAATTAGCTTTCATCTTTATTATAAAACTATATAATATCTCTAAAAAATAAAAACCTGTTTGATTGTCTTCCAGCGTACGAAGGTAATGAGTGACCAGCTCGCCAAGGTCTCGAACCCAAAACGCCGTGAAAGTCTGGTGTAACTCACCATACACCGTTACGACATGTCGCGCCCACATTCGCCTGGATGGAAAGGTGGAAAACACAGTCGGAAGTGAGAGGATACTTCTAAGGCTACGGCCATAGTTGCTTGTTTCTGTGGCGGTGACCACGAGGCGCAAGTATGGCCGTAGCCTAATGAAGCCATTTAGTTCGGTCAGACACGCTATCCGTGCGGATAATATACAGGCTGATGTCGCTACTCAAAGTACGTTTGGTGCAGAGCGCATTTCCACTAATAGGATAAGATAGGGGAGAATTAAAAGGGAAATGTGTAGACATTTGGAGAGAAGGAAAGTGGTTAGGTACTTCCGTGAAATTATAATTATGTTTAAATAGTACGAACATGCGGTAACTCACTATTCTATAGAAGTGTGGCAATCCATCCTTGTCTCCATAGAACATGAGGTAGCTCACTATTCTATAGAAGTGTGGCAATCCATCCTTGTCTCCATAGAACATGAGGTAGCTAACTATTCTAAAGAAGTGTGGCAATCCATCCTTGCCTCCATAGAACATGCGGTAGCTCACTATTCTATAGAAGTGTGGCAATCCATCCTCGTCTCCATAGAACATGAGGTAGCTCACTATTCTATAGAAGTGTGGCAATACATCCTTGTCTCCATAGAACATGAGGTAGCTCACTATTCTATAGAAGTGTGGCAATCCATCCTTGCCTCCATAGAACATGCGGTAGCTCACTATTCTATAGAAGTGTGGCAATCCATCCTTGTCTCCATAGAACATGAGGTAGCTCACTATTCTATAGAAGTGTGGCAATCCATCCTTGTCTCCATAGAACATGCGGTAGCTCACTATTCTATAGAAGTGTGGCGATCCATCCTTGTCTCCATAGAACATGAGGTAGCTTACTATTCTATAGAAGTGTGGCGATCCATCCTTGCCTCCATAGAACATGAGGTAGCTCACTATTCTATAGAAGTGTGGCAATCCATCCTTGTCTCCATAGAACATGAGGTAGCTTTACTATTCTATAGATGTGTGGCAATCCATCCTTGCCTCCATAGAACATGCGGTAGCTCACTATTCTATAGAAGTGTGGCAATCCATCCTTGTCTCCATAGAACATGAGGTAGCTCACTATTCTATAGAAGTGTGGCAATCCATCCTTGTCTCCATAGAACATGAGGTAGCTCACTATTCTATAGAAGTGTGGCAATCCATCCTTGCCTCCATAGAACATGCGGTAGCTCACTATTCTATAGAAGTGTGGCAATCCATCCTTGCCTCCATAGAACATGAGGTAGCTCACTATTCTATATTCAAAGATAAACAACTCGACGAAGCATCCCAGTTCGGAGTTTTTTAGCGCCGCGACTTACTACTCGTTCGGGTTGTGCGTTTCAATCCGTATAGTAATTAATAAATATATTTGTGGATCAGGAAATGTACAGAGCTGCAGTCCTCTCCTCTAAGAGAACCCTCGTACACAGCAAGAGACAGGACATCAAACTAACATCAGGGGACCTGTTAACGTTGAGGGAGAGCACGTGACTTGTTCAGAAGGACCAGGGTTCAACACCGACACAGTGTTTTTATCACCAACTGGGAGTTTATTATCCTACCCTTCCGGGCTACACACATTTTAAATAAACTAAGAGGATGAGAACCGTAGAATTTAGAAGGAATGTATCTGCATTTTCGTAAAGGATATTAGGAAATAACATACTAGAGATGACTGACATTTCGTCCATCTGCGGGCCATATAGTATTTTGTTTTCTCTCTCCAGGCGAGTGATAATACATTTCTGTAAGATGTTATCCTAATCTTGTCTGGCGAGAATGGTAGAAGGCACTGTTTCCACTATGGTCAGATCACACCGCACAGTTTCCACTATGGTCAGATCACACCGCACAGTTTCCACTATGGTCAGATCACACCGCACAGTTTCCACTATGATCAGATCACACCGCACAGTTTCCACTATGGTCAAAGCACACCGCACAGTTTCCACTATGGTAATATCACACCGCACAGTTTCCACTATGGTAAGATCACACCGCACAGTTTCCACTATGGTCAGATCACACCACACAGTTTCCACTATGGTCAGAGCACACCACACAGTTTACACTATGGTCAGAGCACACCACACAGTTTCCACTATGGTCAGAGCACACCACACAGTTTCCACTATGGTCAGATCACACCACACAGTTTCCACTATGGTCAGATCACACCACACAGTTTCCACTATGGTCAGAGCACACTGCCGGCCAATGAGGCTAAACTAACATTAAAAACACTAATATTATTGGCTGATCCAAGCCACGCGGGCAGTTACGTCACCGGACCACTCGACCGAAAAACTCGGTTAAGCTTTAAAACAAAATTAATGTTAAATGTTGTGCAAGTATGATTGGCCGCACGGTTAGTGTGCAAGACTAGGAACTAGAGCTGCACGTGTTGTATGTTCTACCTGAAACCTTTCAACAGACCGGTAATATCCTTGTGCAAGACCAGGTTCGACTCCTGACAGAACTTTATTTTAGCACAGCGTCTTTGTACCTATCCGGGATATCCATTTATGTATTAATTATTATAAGTTAACGTGATAAGGCCGAGGAATGTGTGAACGGATAGCAGCTAGCTTAGTCAGGTAATACAGCTCTCACTCCTCTAGATAGCAGCTAGCTTAGTCAGGTAATACAGCTCTCACTCCTCTAGATAGCAGCTAGCTTAGTCAGGTAATACAGCTCTCCCTCCTCTAGATAGCAGCTAGCTTAGTCAGGTAATACAGCTCTCACTCTGGATAGCAGCTAGCTTAGTCAGGTAATACAGCTCTCACTCCTCTGGATAGCAGCTAGCTTAGTCAGGTAATACAGCTCTCACTCCTCTAGATAGCAGCTAACTTAGTCAGGTAATACAGCTCTCACTCCTCTGGATAGCAGCTAGCTTAGTCAGGTAATACAGCTCTCACTCCTCTAGATAGCAGCTAACTTAGTCAGGTAATACAGCTCTCACTCCTCTGGATAGCAGCTAGCTTAGTCAGGTAATACAGCTCTCACTCCTCTAGATAGCAGCTAACTTAGTCAGGTAATACAGCTCTCACTCCTCTGGATAGCAGCTAGCTTAGTCAGGTAATACAGCTCTCACTCCTCTAGATAGCAGCTAACTTAGTCAGGTAATACAGCTCTCACTCCTCTGGATAGCAGCTAGCTTAGTCAGGTAATACAGCTCTCACTCCTCTAGATAGCAGCTAACTTAGTCAGGTAATACAGCTCTCACTCCTCTGGATAGCAGCTAGCTTAGTCAGGTAATACAGCTCTCACTCCTCTAGATAGCAGCTAACTTAGTCAGGTAATACAGCTCTCACTCCTCTGGATAGCAGCTAGCTTAGTCAGGTAATGCAGCTCTCACTCCTCTAGATAGCAGCTAACTTAGTCAGGTAATACAGCTCTCACTCCTCTGGATAGCAGCTAGCTTAGTCAGGTAATGCAGCTCTCACTCCTCTAGATAGCAGCTAACTTAGTCAGGTAATACAGCTCTCACTCCTCTGGATAGCAGCTAGCTTAGTCAGGTAATACAGCTCTCACTCCTCTAGATAGCAGCTAACTTAGTCAGGTAATACAGCTCTCACTCCTCTAGATAGCAGCTAACTTAGTCAGGTAATACAGTTCTCACTCCTCTAGATAGCAGCTAACTTAGTCAGGTAATACAGCTCTCACTCCTCTAGATAGCAGCTAACTTAGTCAGGTAATACCGCTCTCACTCCTCTGGAGTCCTAAATCAGTAGTATTCAGACCAGTTTATTTTGGAGTAAGCCCATAATTATATCATAATTAAAACTTGATTAGTTTAATTGCCGAACACCCCGTGTCTGAGATAAGACAGTCAGTCACATCAGTCTCAATGGCTCGGGTCTGATAAACAGGTGGATTGGGAACATAACAAGCTGGGTCTTCTCTCAAGGTTATTTCTAATTATTAGTCTAGTCCTTAAATTAAGGATAGCTTACAGATTTTTGAAAATTCAAAATTTGTCAAAAAGTACTCGACCCCCCCCCCCCCTCCAAATGAGATTGGTTCATTTATCTTATTTCATGGTCATATCTAATGTATAAATATAAAAAATTTAATAAAATGTGACAATATATTTTATCTATAAAAATCCAATACTTTTGCAAAACTTTGTCTTTGTTTTGTTTGTTAGTGATTATATATTTTTTTTAAATTAGTGAGATTATAGTAATAAATGTACTTAATGCCTAAATACACATTTTATATTAATATATATCATTTTAAATATATTTTATCATGTGCTATTTTAAATAAATCTGCTATAGTTAATATTAAGTGTTTTAATATTGAGTTTTTACTATGAATAAAGAAACGTAAATTTGTTATCAAAGTTTATATGTGGAGAATGATATGATTATCAAAATTTTGTTTTATTTTTCTGAGAAAAACTAGCCTCGCTGTCCCCCATCCTCTCCAAATGGGTGGTACTCCTTGAGACCTTATCCGAAAAGAGTCCCACGCTCCAAACTATCTACGCCACCCCCTTCGCCCAGACGCAAATTCCCCTACCCCTTTTCAGCCCCCTGTTCCATATTTTCTCTATCTTAACCTAAATATTGCACACAGGTTTAGTGTATTAGAAACAATCGAGCATCTATAGTATGATTTTGGTAGGGAGAACAGTAGAAGTTAGTTACTAAAGTTACTAAAACAATGTTAATATATTCATACATAAAGTCATCTGATCTGCAGAAGTTATTATTGATATATATTATCAATACATATCAAATAACACAGATAATATAAGAAAATATTATCAATGTTGGCCACAAAGAAATATGTATGTATTTTCTCTGCTGTTCTTCCAACCAAAATCAGGTTATAGTAGAAATTTTACAACTAGCCCATTTAAAAGCACATTTTATACAGGCCAGGATATTGTAGTTTGGGTTATTTACAGTAATTGATATTAACAAGAAAACAATCTGTGTTTTATTCGCGAGTGAACATGAGCTGCTGTGTATTATCTAAAGGGTTTTCCTGAGTAACACTGGTTCTGTGTTTTTGTTCATTCAGTCACAACTTTCACTTAAAAGATGTCAGTCTGCGCTATCAACAAACCTGTGATGGAAATTATCAACACAGTCCGATCAATGAGACTCTCAAAGAACAAACTTACAAGATCATACTTTGTTTTGGAGGGCTTGTTGAAAGAATAAATTCGGCTGTAGTTACAACAAACGTGAATTGGGACGGAGGAAACCTTTCTTCAGCACCATTCAAACTCAAAAATATATTTATTTTCATTTGATAGCATGTTTGCTAAAGCTAGTCAAGTACCATTAATTAAAACAAATAAAAAACTTTTAATATATTGTCATCGATAACCAGATTTTGGGGGCGGGGGAACATGGGTAGAGCTGTATTCTATTTTAGAAAATATTGGTATCGAGACCATTGAAAGTTTTACTATGTTAGAAAAAAATTTATAAGTTTATAAAAGTGTATCATTGATTTCAAGTTTACTGTTGCCGAGTGAAAATTCATAAAAAGCCTTAGATGAGAGTAATATTGTATCTAATATCACATTTAACTAGCCGTGAGATGGGCTCTTACAGTTTTGCATCAATTGTTTTAAGACACCTTAGACCGTTCAGCCATCGAAGCATGTTTGAATAAAATTATGTGAGAATAATGCCACCACAATTATCTCCATCTCCAATTAAGAGCATTTACATCATACAAAATATTATATATAAATAGCTTGAGGTGGTTATTTTAGTAATAATAATAATATTATTTAGCACCAAGTCTTACTACCCGTTCGGGTTATACGCTTTAAGTACTAATTACGCTAATGGATTAGGAATTGGGAAGGTTGAATTAGAGGAAGTGAGCCCGCATTTGCGTGGAAACCCCCCCCCCAGTTCACCCGACCGAGATTCGAACCTCAATCTCCCCGTGCTCAGCAGTCGAGCTCAACACGACAAGCGCGTTAGTCAACTACGCCACCAGGGCGGGAGTTATTTTAGTAGCTGAAATAAAGTAGATCTATGATAAAATGAATGTTGGGTTTTCATTTGAATAAGATGCAGCTGTTGTGAGAACAAGTTTTTAATCTCCAACTAAAATGATACTATTCAGATTAGATAACAAATGATAACATACATTAAGATTCAAAAATAAGTTTAATTTGTGTGAAAATATATTTGAAAGTGACATTTCTGCAGCATAATGAATAACACCGTCAAACTCCCCCGAGTCAACCCTCAAGGAACATGTTCGCATGTTTTAGTACAGAGTAGTAAATGTCTAGTTCTATTCTGTGTCATGGAGATATCGGCAGTTCTGGACTATCTGTCATCTTTTGTTGGATCTCAGACAATGTTCATGTGTTCATGATCTCATGATTTTGGATATTTAGGTCATATTTTCTTGGTTTGCATGCTTTTTGGATCATTTTTAGGCATTTTTGATTACATGTTTGGTATTAATGTTGAATAAGTATTCTTCTAATACTATCGATAGTTATCTGAATTAGAAGATAGTGTAGTTAATGAAGTTTGTAACCTCTTTGCCTGTTTGGTTGTAAATTACACATTCCTGGAGAGACTGTAACTAGACTGAGAGGGGGTAGCTAGCACTCCCTAAGCACATATTTGTAAATCAATATTAAATTTAGTAACACTTTAGTTGAAGGGTTTTCAATGCTTATAAAGTATTTAATTTCCATTTGTAAAATAAGGGTTTGATTTAGTCATGTGCATTCATTAAGAGTTTTTGTTTATATTTTTTGGTAAACTTTTTAAATATGAAATCATTTTTTGATTATATTTAGTTCATAAAAGTGTTGCGGCATTTGAACATAAACTTTGTGAATTAAGAGATAGAATCCTGGTCAAAATTCTACAAATATTTTTATGACTTCTGAAATAATTACTATGTAGAAAACTAAAATAAACTTCTAGTGAAGGAGAATTTGATTAATTTTGGCCAATAATGCTTGCCAGGAAAAAACCTGCAAAATATAAACCTTAGCTCAACTTTTACTACACCTGACCTCAAATGTTTTAGAAAAAACAAATATACAACTCTTTTTAATCATAAAAAACCCTCCCCTCAAGATTTTTCAAAGAATCTTCAGTAAAGCACATTTTTTTAGAACTAGAGCCACAATCACGGTTTAAACTCTGGGTGTGGCCAAATAAGCAGCATTTAAATATCAATCCATCACAGGGAATGGGGGGTGGGGTCAAAGGGTCAGTTGACCACCCTGTGAAACTTAGAGAATACAAAAAACAAAATGAAAGTTCAAATTTTAGAAAGAAAATACAACACAGATAAGTTATAGTTTTTTTTAACTTTTTACACACATACAACTCTTAAGCTAGGTCCACATGTATGTTAATTGAAAATAAATTACCCCTCCCCCCCCCCTCTCCCTCCCCAGATATATTACAAATCCTCTGATATTATTGAATATGAAGCCGAAATATGGCCTTAAATCAAAACTCCAAAGGACTTATAGGTGCATTCTATTGTCAAAAATTTGCCAGAGAAGACCGCTTCAAATAAATAGACTAAAGGCATCTAAGTGGCAGAAAATCTCAGGGGAGGAAAGTTCTAAATAGTTTATAAGGACATCCAAATTTCAAAAATGTCTACGGGAGGAAACCTCCAAATAGCTTCCAGATGCATGTCATTTTGAAGAATTTTCAGGCGAGGACCACTCCAAATAGTTTAGTTTCTGAAATTATTAAAATTTTGTTGGTGAAAGACCACTTCAAAGATTATCTTCTAGAGGTATCTAATTTTCTTAAAACATTAAGGTGAGGATCACTCTAAATGGCTTCTAAAACAATCTAATTTAAAAAAATAAGGCGAAAACTGCAATACTATTAAATGGCTTATACAAAATCTAACATTGTAAGTGACTGTTATTTATAACTATGACACCCCCCCCCATGAAAATGATCTGGATTTGCTCCTGATCCACTATGGTCTCGAGGTCAAGAATTTTCACAAATACAATACTTTCTCTTTAGATGAGAACCTAAATATTATTATATATGTGTTGTAGTGATATGAGAAAGTTTAGAGTCAAAATAAAACCTTAACAGCATATGATGTAACTGTTTACCAAAAAATAGTATAATTTATTTTATTTTAAACAAAAATGCCATTACAAGAACTTTCTCAAACCAAACATTCTTGATAAATTATTCAATAAAATGGGCTGAACAAATTGATCTCTTGGTTGAAAATGATCATCGCGGCTATAAACTAGTTTCTCTTGATTTTAAGACAGGGCTTTTAAAATAAATATTGTATAATGTTAAGTCATTAAAGTGATATTTATCAATAACACAAACATCCATTCAAAATCAAAATGTATTTTTAGAAGAAGGGATTTATGTTCCAACATATTTTCAAGAGCCAGGAAATTTGGTGCTGACTACCCCTCTTCTTTACCCTCGTGCATGTTTTTCAAATTTATTCAAAACAGACAAAATGAGGTATATGTGGTTATTTTTGTAGGGTGAAGGTTGGGGGAGTTAACCCGCCTCCCCCCTCAAAGTATTACCTGCTCAATGTCAAGTGAGTCACTTATTGAGTAGATATTATAATATTCATGGTAATCACATGACAATCACATCAATCATGTTAAAAAAAAACTCTATAAACAGTTCTACCAATCAATCAATAAAAAATATTTATATACAAAATAAAGCTTGTGTGGTAAATCTCTTTAAATAGATTAAAACACTTTCTGTAGAGAACCAAGCCATACTAAACTTTATAAACAAAAGTGTATTTTTTAATAAAACCTTAAAAATACATCTGTCAAAATAAAAAGTTTTAGGTTCCTTTGGAATGTAATGGGTGAATTTAATAACAGCTGAAGATCTAGTGAAAAGAAAACTTCAACTAGCAAATTCCATTCCCCTGATTCAATGAAAAACTTGCCAAACACCGCGCATGCAAGCTATAAAGAGTCGACTCTGAAAATTCCAATCAAATTAGATCAGAGAACCCTAAGATGTACATTTTATATACAGAGTGAAATTAAGTACATTATTTGTGTGTTAGGGAAAGGAGACATCTGTAATCTGTACACAGACCTGTCAGGAAGATGGTAGTTCTGCTATCATGTCACCGGTGAAACAGTCAGACTCAGACTCGGGAGTTACGTTCAGGAACATTTAGATTGTGTTTTTAAAATAATGTCGAGCCAGCGGTCTTGGGGAAAAATTTTCACCTCAAGACATGTTCGTGGGTTCAAACCCAGCCGGGGTCAACAAATTTTTCCTGAGCAATAAAAATCTGTAGCACAACTTCCTTCGGAGATGAAGTGAAGCCGTCAGTACCGTGTTGATTGTGGCGTGTTAAAGAAACCTCTGGAAGGTAAGGGAAAACAACTTCCCCGACAAAATCAGCAGGCCCTTTCACTCTCACTCATAGAAACTCTCGGGTGTTGATGTAATCAATCGATTCAGAAAGTGAATATTAAATACCTCAATTAAAAACAAATATAAATTAATAACAAACATTCTGCTTCATTTTATAAAATAAACCTAATACCCAACACTTTAATCTTATTAACACGACATACAGTAGAATAATGTCAAATTGCAGAGCGTGGCAAGCACCACTGGCTCCGTGCCCTAAATACATGGCCAGAACCAGTTTCCTGACTGTACCAGCGATAACCAATTGCACAATTTGTCAAGAGTGTTCAGTGTCGCCACCTTCAGGACCACAAAACACTTTCACACACAGATATGCAATCATGAGTATTCCCTAGTTTGATCAAATAAATCAAATGTTTCTTCAATAGAAATTTAAATTTTGACAGTTGTTGAATATCTGTCTAGGTTATCACAAAATGTGACCAGGAGTTTCTCTTCCTTTAAAAAGTGTCTCATAAAATGCTAATATGCTCATGACATATATATTATGGTACCATGTGTGGGAAATTAAAATAAACATATCTACTACTTAACTTTCCAGACAAAAATTTAAGTATAATTAACTAGAACATTATTTTGATAAGAAATGAATTTTCAATTTACTTACAGAATAAATTTTGATACAAATTGAAATTGAATTAAACTTATAATATTTCTTATATTTTTATCCTACATAAAAATATAATGTAAAGAGTTGTATGAAACTAGAAATATTTTATGATGGTTTCTTGAATGGTTAAATTCTAAGGAGTCTGTTGAAATTAATATTTTCTGATATATTTAAAACAAATCATTCCTCATTATTGCAGTCCTCTTTGCCCTCATTGTTATGGCAGAGTTACTTGCTCTGGACCTCATCATTGCATCGAGGAAACACAAAGTTTTGGAAAGTTTATTACGAGAGGGAAGACAACCGAAAAAAGTGGGCTTAAATAACCTATTGATTTCATAGAACACTCCTAAACATAAACTATATCTAAAATAATATCTAGGAAACGTGTTTAGATAAGAAGAGATTACCAGGTTTTTAAAACACTGTTGCAACATAACCTAACAGGTAAATACTGCTAAAATACTAAGTTCCAGACAAAGCTGAGTGATTAGTTAGCTCATTGATACAAAACTAACAGGTGGGTTAATGATTTGTCTTATTTGTTAGGTACCTGACAACTTTTTTAATAATGTGCTGTAGGCCGACATTAATGAAAACAAAAATATATTTTCAACTCTACAATCAGTATAAATAATTATTTTAATTATCTGGCCCATTATGACTGTTTTCTTGGCAAATGCAATCATAACAATTAGGTCTAATTAACAAAGCCTCCTATAATGTGTGCTTGTAAATATTCACCAGTTGTCTGCTAATATACTAAGAGATGAGTATAAGTCTATTAAACATATTTTGTTTGGCTTCACACTTTCATTACAAGTAATATAATTAACATTAATTAAAGAATATATAGACACCATTAGTACAACGTTCCTGAAGTAACTTAACATAAAAAATGTTTTAACCTAGATTTTCACAAAGCTCACAAAATGTCTCAACTATTGTTGTGTTCTACAATAAGCCCCAGGACTTGGACACTTCTTGCCCGGGGGACGAAAACTCGGCTTGCTAAATTTTTACTTAAGTTGGTGTAAGTATTTATGCAGGCCTACTTTTTAAAACAGTTTTTGTAGTTGCCTAATGGAAAACTATCATTATTTTTACAGTGAATATGAAAATGTAATCTTATCCACGCTTATCCAATGATGATATTCCAAATTATTTGAAATTTTTCACTCTCGTCTTCACCCCCATTTAACCCTGAACACTAAATATGGGGGTGGCCCAGAGAACCAACAATGTGGAATTTGTAGGCCTAATCACGCAATCAATTGAAACTTCTCCCAATGAACGCATGAGGCCTAAAATATAATCAACCTGGATCAACACTCGGGAGGAAGGAGTACCAACATCTCTTAACAATTCCCCAACAGTGTTTTTTTAAATGATATGTATAGGCCTATTTGCTATATGAGAATAAAAAGTACAATAAGGTCTCAATAATTCAAGGTCGACTAAACCAAAACTATGTTGGAAACATTATCAGCGAGGAGAAGTTGTGAAAATGTCATTAGGCTTATCAGTAAGTTACTAAAAACTAGCGACTGTACAAGATACTATAGCCAACATTAGAAACATTTTGTTTTTATTTTAATCATTTGAGGTAAAGTATTTAAACTGACTTGTTATATCAGCACACAAGAATTTCTATGAGCGAGAGAGAAAGTGCATATAAATGTTCCAGGGTTCTATCACAGACCACAATCAACACGGGACCAGGGTGTGCTACACATTTTTAATACTCTTTAAAAAATCTGTCGACCCCCAACATTGGATCCTGAAGCGAGCACTTCACCCAAAAACAGGGAGGTCGGCCATTAGAAACAAGCTCAGTGGGGCTAAATAAAGCAAACACATTGAACATGGGTGTTATCTTTTCTATTTGTGGACACCCAAAGGGGCAGGCAGACGGGACAATTCTTGGAAACCCATTTTCAACTGACTCCTCCTCACATATCCACACTCAACTGTTCCAAAAACCAGAAACTTGTACGATAGTGGGCGGTTAGTTGATGTTTGGATGGTGATGTTGGTAGCTGATGCAGGGTTACCAAACATTCTCTAATGTTGAGCCAGAAAATATATACAACAGGATTTAAAATAACTCAAAATTGGCCAAGTTTTAACTACTACTAAAGACGTCCCCAAGAAAATATTTAAGAAAATAGAGCAGTGATTATATTGTGTTTCAGAAATATTTGTCTTGGATTTGGTTAGTTTATTATCGGCTGTCTGTAGTGGCAGCAGTGGTATCTTTAGTAACGGTATTTACATTGTGTCATGTGCATGTTACTATGGATGAATGGGTCTATCTTTGTAACAATAGGCCCTACCTTCATATTGTGCAAGCATCCTAAACACAATATTGTAAGGATTGATAGACAAATTGTTGAATAAAATATTATATTTATATAACTTATTTTTCTACCCTAAATTGTTAAATAAAAGAAATAATGGTATTCCTATCATTTTAAAGAGCATTTACACTTTTGGAATGTCCTCTTTGTTGCTTTAATAAATATGGTAGGTAAGAATTAATATCAACTAGCTATCTAGAGGACAAGGGCCAGTGACCTCTTCTGTTTCTGTTTTAGGGTCAGGTTCATGCGAACTAGGCCATTCCGTCCGAGTCTAGGTAGGTGTTGTCCTGTATTTAGTGTAGCACCACACTTGAGGTGTACCAAGTCTGGTCCTTAAATTATTTGTTTAAAAAACAGTATCTTAGCCAAAAGGTACCTATTTTTAGGTTATGTTATTAGCTTCAGTCTAACAACCAAGGAATCCAAACAAGAACGAAACCATACGAGTGTATTACCTATTTGAGTAATTTTTAAACTAATATTCACGAAGAAACGTTTAAAAAAGATTGTAAAATGAAGGTGTATCACTACATTCGCGAGAATACACTGTTAAGGCGAGTGACAGTTGGCCCTTATAGCGAGTCTCCTCACAACCAAGACCGTGGTCTCGATTGTCGGTTCAAAAAACATGGCCTTGTAGTCTTTAAGTTTGTTCTGTGTCGTGACAGCATGGAAGAGTTGTCGGGAGAATATAAAATATAGTTTTCTGCGGTAGTAGTACAACCTCCCCCCCTCCCTCTACTCTTGACTAGTAGTTTTAAGTGCAATTAGATGAGAGCGCTAGGCTAGCTTTATTGTGTTGTGTATTAAAATATATCACAATTATAATCTGAATGTAAAGATATGTGTGAATTACAGGCAAAATAATGTGCTCCTGTTTATTTTACAGCTCTTATCAATGATAAAGAATAAATTTCTAACCTTGAAATGCAGCTGATGACAAGGTTTGCATTTAGGTTAAGCTTCTAGATGTATACAGTACCCTAACAAAATTCACATTAAACCAAAAGACCTCTAAGAGACATTGCTTTTATTATTTGTAGCTCAAAATAAAGTAGTTTATTGCTATTGAAGTTAAACTAAGACAACTATTACTACCATAACTTATACAAACTAAAGGTCATAACTTAAAGACTGTACTTTAAACTCTTCAGTTTATGAAAGTGGTTTTAGAGCACAGGAGTGAAATAGTTTATTAAACTGAAAGTTCTAGTTTAAAGAGGGAACTTGAAATGAAAATAAGGTATCTTTAAAATTTGGATATATTTTACTACGCTCTTAACAGTATTTTAAAAATAAGTCAACTTGAGTTTCTCAAAAGTCCCCCACAACGCTTCAATACTTTATCAAATGCGCACTTATTTCAATAAGAATGTTGGCATTTTGGTATAGTTCGATAAACACCTGTGTCGGATTAATATAATATAAAAAATAATACTCAATCGAGTCTTGAAATGGTTTTAATTAAAAACGTTACAACATTCAACCTAATTTTCACACCTATATATCCTACTTGTTGACGTGGCGATAGCTGTATTAGAAGACTTCAAATTGCTATAATACCAAGTTGACAGGGATACTTAAGTATACTGTGAAATAAATATGAACATATGGAAACATTGACCAAACTTAATTCTTCATACCAGGTATCAGAATCCCAATACTACTCTAAAATATGGCGACGATTTAGAACGTCTCAGGAAAGGTTCTTACAACATATTTTTATATGTTAAAGTCAATATGAATTATCGATATATAAAAACTCACCTTATTTTTCAGTAAATCTTCAATAGCACGGTGAGCAGAATCTGTAAGTTTCACAAACACTAACGCTCTATTATCATCGCAATTTCCTTGGGACGACAAGGCATATTGAATCCCTTCGACAAGCGCCGCCATTTCTATCTCCCAACTTGCAGATGAGTACCAGCTGACGTTGGGTAGTCAAGTAAGTGGCTTAACAAAGTTTCAAAATGAAAATTAAATATACTATTACTTTTATTAAAAAAACATTACAATTTATATTACAAAAGTAACTTAAAATAACTAATAACTATATTGTAATAATATTGTTTTATGAATATTTACTTTTTAAATAGTTTTATTGTTAATCACCTGAGCGCAGCACACTACGAGTTCAAGTCTCAACGTCACTATATAAAGGTCAAACCATTACTACTTTTGTAAAGTAAAATATTATATAATATTAAATATTTAGTTTTCAATTTTCAATAAAACCAAATATATCCACTCGTAAGTTTTTAATATTTGAAACTTAGCGTAAAAGACTAATAATTGTATTAGCTTAATAAAAAGTGATACTATAATAAGTACTCATTGGAAATATAAAGCATTCGTGATGTGTTCTAATAAAATAAAAAATGGAGTGGTTTTCACCTTACGGTTTCCATGGAAATGAATCCAATTGATTCTAAAGATTAACATTCAAATTATACGCCCCTTAGAACAAAAGCTGTAACAATCAATCTTACCAAAGCACAATAATAAGGTAGTTTCCTCGATGCTTAAGTTTTTGTAGTAGCAATAGGTAGCCGCGTTGATATATACTATGCTAGTAGCTGTGGAAATAAATTTATATAATATCCTTGGTACTCCTAGGATGAAGAAAAACGAAACAAGTGGATTTTATGAGTCAACAGAAAAAATTAAGTAAAACTGTTATTTATATATTCATGAATCCTGGCAATTTTTCAAAGATGAGTAAAGCCAAGAACTAGGTCAAGAAACCAATTGATTTCTAGATCAAACTAAACTCTGTACTCAGAGAACTTTGGAATCCATTTAGGACTTAAACGACCAACATGCAATGTAGCTTGTAATTTCGATAAAATAATGATAATTTATCTCAAGTTTTTTTACTGCTAAATTTGTATAATATGGTCTAGTTTGGGCCAAATATTAATATTATAATTTGATACACTTACGCATGTCTGCCTTCCAAGTTGGGGTTATATCTCAAAATTCGAACAAATCAGTTAGGTGACCCATTAAAAGTATACCTAATCCCTTTTTAAATGATTGATGATAACCATCGACACGATTAACTTTTTGAAAACCAGGTGACCTGGTGGTCTAGAGGTAAGGTGTGGGACTTATATGCTGGGGTCCAGGGTTCAATCCTCGGTCCCAGCACAGATTTATCTGATTACCAAACCCTTCCTTCACCTCTGATAAGACTTCTTGTGATTGTGAGAAATGCCAATCCTCCACCGTGGTTCGGATTCCACGTTAAATTGTAGGTCCTCCATTTCATCTCACAATCACCCTACCTTTACACATTAGCGCAAGTGCGTATAACCTGAACGGGTAGTAAGACGTGGTGCTATTAATAATAATAATAATAATAATAATAATAATAATAATATAATAATAATAATGATGATGATGATAATAATAATAATAATAATGATAATAATAATTTTTAAAACCAACGCTAGGTCGGTATGACTAAACTACTATGAGCTTATGACATACATGTTTCTGGTTGCTTTCAATTCGAAGCTTCACAATGTTGCCCCATTGGCGCTTTGTGTGTTCTCACTAGCTTCATCAACGGCTAAACGTGGCATCTATGTGAAATAAGAACGCTTTGAAATGTTATAAGAGGAGTATTTTAAATTCTATTATATGTAATGCTATTAGTTTTAAATGTAGAGTACAAAATCGTTCTCATAACTCCACATGACATCGCCGTACAAACGGTGATATATTGTCTTAAATTGTAATTCATTTAGATGTAATAGCTAGCATTGTTAATGTTTTGTATGAATATATATATTATTTTGATTTCCATGATTCACTTATAACAAATAAAGTACCGTCACTGGCTACCTCCTTACCTCACCAGACCCGTGTCGTCATTATCATGTTTGATTCCACTCAGATTCCATTATGAAGCACGCGTTTGTTCTACCAGGATGAAAACTCTTTTATTCCACTATTAATATTAATTTATAAATAAATAAATAATTCAAGATATTACACAAATATTTTCTGCAAGAACATGACTAATTTATAAATTTCTAGGCATAATATTTTGACTTGAATGTTGTAAAATAAAGTTAAACAGTAATGATCATATTCTCATAGCTTGGAGGTAAAATAAAATGTAAAGGGAAGCATTTATTTAATAATGTTTTTAATGGCAAAGTATCACAGTAAAATATATAAATATTGGAACAGGAAGATTTGGTGCAAAGGTTTAAGTAAGTAAACGAATTAAAAATGGGTCGTGAATATTTCGCGTTAACCACTATTGTGTCAGCTAATTTACGGGAGTCATTATCCCAAAGGTAAAATCCAAATCTATTCAATCCGTGGTTTCCGACTCTTCGTACAAATAAAAAAATAGTTATGGGCCAAGTCAATTAAAATCAAGATAAAGGTTGCCTAGAACAGTAGTTGATTTCAAACTAATATCTTTCTAATCATTTATTCCTGCCATCTATCGGGAACTGTGAAAAGCTTGCCGCTTATATCACTGAGTCGCTGTCTTTTGTTTGTGTATTTGTCCTTTTCCTATTTTACCTCAACAAAGGGAGGGTTAGATATCTTGGATTTGCTTGCCAAAACTGTTTTAGAAGCCGAATGGGTAACATTATATTAATTGGTTTAGTACGCAGTAATTCGAATGCCCAATTTCATATAAAATAAACACATACATTTTTTCGGTTTATTTTGAGACTCGTGGAAATCGTTCAAAAAACGTTTGTATTGTCTGACTATTTTTGAATTTGATATTGTTTTCCGTTTTATTGGTAGCCCTGTCAGAACGTTTTCCGTTCGTTTTAAATTACATCCCAAAAAATAAGACATTGTGAAAACGCTTAATCTCATTGTAAAATGGCAGAATGTATTTATCTGGTACACTTTTCGTGTAGTGTGTAAGCTTTATGTTCGGTTTGTAGGGATTTGAGATTGTTCAGTGCATGCTCAGGGATTGAAGTGATATTTTCGTGGTCTAGGTTATTGAAGGGTGTGAGACTTCAGCGGGAAGAAAGAACATATGGACGTGATTGTTGTACCATGGATATTCGCACGGAGGCTGGTTTTACGTATCGGATGTACAGAACATCCCAAATGAAAACCGTCACCACTGCCAGACAATTCAACTCAACACGAGGTAAGTTTTGAAAGTATATCTACTTTAACGGCCTACCATACAACAGTGTTATCAATAAAATATACAAGTAGATCTTTATATGAATACCTCACATCCAAGATTCGAGAACTTTAAAAGTGCGCCATTGTTGTCAACACTTTTTATTATTATTCATTTTTTCATTAATTAATCCCACGAAATTTGGCTCGAATTGGAATAGTACAATGTACTTGGTTGTGGGAGTAGTTTGAATTTTACAAGGATATTAGAATACATAATATTACAATTTTCAAATATAGCTTATCGGTTATAAATGCAAAATTCTTAAAATGCTATTGTATTACTTATGAATAGTTATTTATAGAACATATTTGGTTCCAAGTTTACTGACAATTGGCTTGTTAAAATAATTTATCTTCCTCGTGTTATTTTCATGAATTTCATTATTTAAATATAATATTTTATTGCTATATATCAAACTATTTAATAGTGGAGAACGAGATTCGTACACCTGCTCAGGGAAAGGCTGCCAGTGTGAATGGACTCTAGTTGAAACATAATTTTTATTTTTGTTATAAGAACTGCCAAAATACTGTCCTTAGCTCGCTACCTTTACCCTCCCAACCCCTCCTCAACTGTCCCCATTTGACTAATCATCACACATGGTCTCTGCTCTAAACCCTCACATGGGAATGTATGTTGGTTGATACCTGACCAATGACTACAGCCAGGTATCTGCCATGATCAGCCAAACAAGACCTAATGACTATTCGACAAATACAGTACAATTTTATTAGGAAAATCCTTTTTATAAAAAACAAACATATTTTATTTTCAGACAACTTTGATATCATTTGACTATATTATTATTATTATTATTATTTTATTTATATTGAAAATATCTAACAAAATTAACAGCTGCAGATCAAGTGGCTTGACGTATGGATTCGGAAAGGAAATCTAGTAACTTTTTTAGCTGTCCAATAAATTTCTTCCTATGAAAATAGGACTATATTTATAAATTTATACAATATTTGCAAACAAAGTTTAATAACAGACTTACGTTACTCGATTAGTCGAGCATACATTCTTACACTCTGGGAACCAAGTGGGCTTATAGCGTTTCTGGGTGGAGCTGTCCGGCAGTAGGAGAACACACAGGGGAGGAGAAAGATACAAACGCCATCATTCTATTCACAAATATCCATTCCACGCTCCTATGACAGTTACCTTTCGTTTCCCGGACATTTAGTTCTTAATGATCAACAGAAATATGTGGATTGTTGGACTTTGTCAACTGTTAGACTATGTTTACAAGTCTATATATGTATAGAGCCATAGAACATAGTTTAGTGTTCATTACAGTAAACAACAAACTCGTGGACTGTTAAACTAT
>CABFVZ010000245.1:23687-37116 GCA_902151445.1 Timema monikensis | reverse complement strand
ATTTATCTGATTACCAAACCCTTCCTTCACCTCTGACAAGACATCTTGTGAATGTGGGGAATGCCAGGCCTCCACCGTGGTTCGGATTCCACGTTAAACTGTAGGTCCTTCATTTCATCTCACAATCACCCTACCATTACACATTAGCGTAAGTGCGTATAACCCGAACGGGTAGTAAGACGCGGTGCTAATAATAATAATAATAATAATACCTGCTCCCCTTAAGGTATTAATACGCCGCGTGCATTCTGATGTTTTAACTCGGCCCTCTCGCCACTGGATAGCGCCAGAGATGACCAGTATTAGTACCAAGAGACGCTACTAGATGTCAGCGCCGCGCCTCACCGGGTTTTATTGATCAGCCGGCGCTTGGTAGCGGCTAGAACACTGGGTGCTATATTTTAGCGGGAGTCTAAAGGGGAGGGGGGTTAGAGCACGTGATCAATAAAGGTGGGAGGGAGGGGAGAGTTTACGCATGCAGACCAGAGCAGTGAGCCCCTTGCTGGGGCGCGTGACGTCACAAGATGGCCGCCGTGGAAAACATGCTGGTGTTGTCGGTGGTGGTAGTGATATTGGCAACACACAGTGACACTTGTCAACGCCGGGGTATTGGTTCGTAATGACGTGACACACTGCTTTTTATTATTACACTTCGATCGCAGACACAGAGGTATTTTTTTTTAGTAACAAATTTTACTAAACCAATAAAACAAAAGAAAGTATCATTTCTCATCCTATTTTTAATTATTTTTTTTGCAAAACACCTCGGTCCGATCTTTTAAAAAAGCGATCTATAAGTTTCGAGTTTATAATTTTTGAAAAAAAAATGATTTGCCTTATTAATAGATTATTTAAAAAATAATCATAGATACGAGTTGACTTTTTTTTAAAAAGTTCTCATAGGTAATACTAGTGAGTGATATTTTGTTTTCTCCCACGCGTGTGTGTGTGTGTGAAAGAATAATAATAATAAAACTACGTGTGAAGATAGAATAGCAGAGATGTCTTTGCTCAGCGTCACAGGTAAGTTCAAACTTGCAACCTGACTGCGACATGTTCGCGACATGTATATACAACATGAGCATGTAGGCCACACAACAGGTATTCTGTTGTTTTTTGGAGGGTATTCGTGGTCGGCGAGTGCTCAGTCTAGTGACTTGGCCGGGGTCACACGCGCTCGACCGTTCAATACCTCCTCGTCTTCCAGACACCATTTAACCTACTGGGACTACGCACACCGTCCGGTACATCCCCTACCCCCGATTATCACAATCATAGATAAGACCATTCGGACGTCGTAACAGCTCCGATCAGAGAACCAGTGGGTTGTTTCCGGGTGTAGGCGAGACTTGACGGGACTGTACCTAGTTAACTACTCCCTTTTATTCCGTTCGACTAATAACTCGCACGATAATGATATGAATTTATCCCTTTTTATTGACCTTAGAGGTCAAGTTTGATATCGAAAGATAAGGCACAGTATATTAGGTACAGTCCCTTCAGGACTCGGTAACAACCCACGAGCCGATATGGTTTGTAACTCACGCTTAAGTCTTAGGACATAACCTTGTATTGGCGAGGTCTGGTAGCCATTTTTTGTGGTCATTTCCTCCGCATAGTTATTATTATTATTATTATCATCATATTTTATACACCGCGTCTTACTACCTGTCTGGGCTATCCGCATATTTACACTAATGAAGTAGGGATAAGAAAATGTACTCACATTTGCACGAAGGAAGAATGTTAAACCATTCATTTAAAAAAAACCTTTTGTACACCCGCCCGGGATTCAAAGCCCCAGTTTCCTGTGGTCAAGGACATTGGCTCCCAAACTCTCGCTCTTTAAGTTCTCCTTGTAAATTAGATATTAATTAAAATCTTACCCCAGTAGTCTTATGTTTATGTGTATATGTGTAGGTATGAAATAAAAAATAGACATACATGCAATGCAAATGCACACACATAATAAATACAAAAATCACGTAAATTGATGTTACAGAAATTGCAAGAATGGTTATAAAAAAACAATAAAATCGGTAAAGTCATATTCGTTCAGTGATCAAGAGATGGGTGAGTTTGGTCATTCATGCAACTTTCATCAATATTTGGAGTAATCTTGTTTCGGTTTCAATAATTTTAAACTTCAGTCTCACTAGGGGTGTGATTGTGATTGTGATTGTGATTGCTAGACTCGAGTTGAAGTAACTTTCATTTACTGATGACCGCGAGTCTCTCGCCAAACATTTCACACATTCGGTCGGCAAATGTGACAAGTTCTGAATTCGATTCAAAACTGGGTACATCAACCTCTATTGCTCTATTTCCCCAAATAATAATCCATTTCCAAATATATCAAATTGTAAGTTTTTAATAATATAATCGGGACACTCTGTGCGTGCGGGTCGTGGGTTTGAATGCTGTCAAGTAAGAACGGCTGTTACATATTTTAGGATTGAGCTATCCAGGAGTTGTCCTGTGCCCAGGGTCTCATATAGAGCTGTCGATTTACGCACGTCCATCACAGACTCTGCTTTAAAATATGAGTGAAGAATGACCCCGGAGACGTATGATTCTTGGATAGCTCAGTGGTAAGAGAGCTTATAACCGTAACTAACAAATATAATAGCTTGGATATTTGGTCCATCAAACCCTACAGAGGCGTGGCAGGGAAAGAAAGGCTTATAGAAGTCGATACCATTAGGTTAAAACTCAGTTGTACGTCTTGTAACCGGCGAACTCCATTTCATATCCCCGCGGGCACACCCGTCACAGTTTGTCTAGGTGGGTGTGTGGGTGTGTGGGTCTCCTACAATCCCACGATCGATCATTTTACTCGCTACCACACAAATATAGTGAAATGACTATAAACTATTCTTCTTTGATTCCCATAACATTTTGATCACATGTTTGGACGAGAGATATATTCTCCTAGTTAAACTGATTAAATAATCTTATAAAAACAAAGTAATTGATATCACAGTGATTTTCCCCTTATGTAAGCAAGTAAGCAACCTTGCAATCATCCAGATCGTGCTGTTTTATGTTTATTATTATTATTATTATTATTAGCACCGCGTCTTACTACCCGTTGTTTTATGTTAAAATAAAAACACTGTCCTCCCCACTCAAGCTCTAATGTAATACACCTTGTTCTTACTTTGTAAATAGTGCTATAAGTTTAATTTGATCTTTTTAGATTTCCCCTGAGAGTGTAGACTATTCTTAAACACCGTGATGCAACGTAGTGTTAGATGAACGATCGTAATATATTACAACAGTGGTAAACTCTTGTTTAGCTTGAATAGTATCAAACTCACCTTGTTTGGTTCTACTATGACGCAGCTTATAAGATAGGATCATAGTTTAATCAGTCGAGGAGATATTGTTACATTTCAGGGTAAACGGAGTGTACCAGCATCGAGTAGTCAGTGCGCCTACCAGTGTTGGTTAGACTTCCCCTCAACACAGGCGCGCTTGGCGGCCTCATAGACCCTAAACCCAGCAAGGGGCTGCTCCTACGAGGAATAACGAGTTTCTCATTTATATGATGTACTTACCGTGCGTGAACTTTGTGAACCGAGGGGTGATATCAGCACACGACTTATAGACTAACTTAACAGACACAACACTCGGTCCCCAGGCCGTTAATTCCCCCTGAGCTCAGTATACAGACACGCTATCAACTGAGCACACATTCGACCCCGAGTGTGTGTGTGTGTGTGTTATAGAATGTGTACAACCATACATCGCGTCTTGATAGCCGCATTTAACTGCAATAAGGAGGTAGGGACGAGGAGGGTAGAGTTCAAAGTAAATGTACTCCCATTTGTGGGAAGCAATTTTTTTTACCCGTTTCGGTGGTCGAATCATCCAAGGCGTCATTTTCGCAATAGACTGACCCGATATCACCTCTGAGGGAACTGCAGGTCTTATAGAGAAGTGCTTTGTCTTCTTTCTCTGTCAACTGTTGCCAAATCTCCTCGCTCTCAGTTGTAAGAAGGAGCTACTGGCAACATGGCCGGACCACACGAAACAAGGGAATTCTCTCAGAGATGATATCCAGTGTATATTGCAGTTTGAATATCGGTTGGGTGTACCCCCTAAATGGCTCTCAACTTGCCCTAAACAGCTGATGAGACGCGGCGCTAAAAACACTCCCTTGATGCATGCAGCCGGGATTGATACCCCGACCTCCGCGCGGCCGGTAAATGGCACTAGATGAGCTTGACGTTTAGTACGCGGGCCGACAAACCAACACGAGTGTGAGTAACAAGAGTTTCAAGGAAATTCACCAGCAGTTTCTGTGAAGGGAGTGTAAGAAGCAATTTATATATAAAAACACCTTCCGTAAACCCGTCAGGGATTCTAAGCCTGACCTCTTCCATAATATTCAAACCGGACTATGCGAGACTGACATTCAGCCCGTTTGCTCACCGATACGGATCCCTCCCTGATCAGGACCACTTGTCTCAACACATTTTGTTTTAGGTTAGGTTGTCGTGAGCTGTCTCAACACGTGTAGCGGCTCACACCATGCGGCCACCGGAGGGGATTATTATTATTATTATTGTAATGAATCAGATAGCCGAAGCTATCATCTATGCATTTTGGTGAGGATAGCACCTCTTAGATATCATATCCTGAAAATTGAAAAATGACACCTGGACAATATAAATATGAGTGAAGAATGACCATGGGCACGGGACGAATCCTGGATAGCTCAGTGGTAAGAGCATTGGCGTACTAAGCCGAAGGTCCCGGGTTCGATTCCCGTGTCCAGGTGTCATTTTTCAATTTTCAGGATTATTATTATTGTATTGATACCATCTATTAAAAGTGTCAGCTTCAGATCACATGACTTGGCGTATGAATACGTGAAAGTATATCTAGGTCCTATGATAGTTGGACTGTACTTATCCGACCAGTGGGTACGACTTATTGCATACTACAGCAGGACCAAGGGGTAGCTCGCGGGTCGAGTCGTCAAACATCCTCTGGAACTGTTGCACCACGCATCGGGTTTGGTGGTTTTATCTGTCGGTTCGCACTCCCCCCTCCCCCTCACCCCCAAACCAACTGATAATTAACTTTTCGTTCCCCCTCTTTGTGTTACGTAAAGGATTCTGAAAATGTTGCTTCAAAGAACTCATTTTGTAGATCCGGGATGTGCACATATTTCTTTTTTTTCTTTTGATGTCAAAGTAAACTGATTAACTTAATTACAGTATTTAATTCTTTTTTAAAAAACTCTTTGTGTCTGCATAAACAAAACGTAAATAGGTGGAATACAATTTATCTGCAGGCTAAAGTTTAAATTTTGTTCAAGAGAGATTCGTAATAGGTAACAAACATTACGTCTTCGACGTGTGGCCAAATGCTTTCACCGGAACTCTTTGTTTGTTTATTTGCTTGTTTGTCGAATCTTGACATCGATATTTTATAGGTCAACAGGAAATGTGTGTATTTTTTTGGTACATAATTTTCGAACATAAACACATGCATTTCCCATAACAAACAATAATGCAATACTTTTAAAACAAAATAAAAGTTGTTTAACAATTATATGACGTCAGTGGCACTTGCGTGATATTAAAGTTTGTAACTATTTTTAGAATTTGAATCCGTTGCCTCGGTTTTCAGTTCCACGCGCCGAGGCTTACAAGATAAGCATATTAATTTGCATTGCAAAATCAACCAAGGTTTTGAGCTAGGGTTAGAGTCCTAATCATCATTAAAATTTAATTTGCTCTGAAATAAATCATTATTGATGTGAGTAATTGCTCTGTGTTTGGTTAAAACATAATTACTCTGATAAAGATACCGCCGCGCGGTGGCGATTTAATCACAGTAATGAGTGGAATGTAAATAATTATTCATAGCTTACATAACAATTGGAAAACAATTGTGTTTCAGGAGAAAGGAGAAACTAGATTGATAGAAAATAGCAGAGAGAAACAGTTAAAGATAAAAAGCGAAGAAGATATAATATAATAATTAAGTTTTAAAAAAGAGAAAAAGCCGGGATGAATGAGTAGCTGTAAAAATTAAACCAAAATTTATTTTTTGAATCTACGATTTCTAGTTAAACATCTCTGACTATTTATTAGTATTATTAATATTACTTTGGGTACTTAAAGAACACTTTCTGAAATTAGCTACAAGCAGACGACTTACAAACTAACTTAAATTTAAAACATGCACAGCACCCAATCCCCTAACCGACAATTTATCACTGTTAAAAATAAGATAGCCCCAATTTCACCAGTGATGGTTCACTAATCAGACCAGAGTTTTGACCCCCTCATCCTTTGCGCTTAGAGTAGCTAGTGTAAGTTGTAGACAACTCCGACGGGTCGAACTAAAAACGTATATTTATGAATATGAGTGATCGACGCCGTGTGCTGACCAACATAAATACTAGTGATGGATCCCGTCATCTTGCCGAAGGTAAATTGGTCACACATGTCCTCTCAATTTGACTCCCCACGTCTGTGTACGGCTCTACCGCCCTCATTTCTATCCATAACACGTGAACAACCCTAATGGACACTCATCTTACATCACCTCACCCTACGAAAACAAGGGGTTTTGTTCCAAAAAGGGAGGAGGTTACATAATTAGGAGTTACATATGGTAACCCCAATGGAAAGACCTGGAGGCAGATGGGAGGATAACATTAGAATGGACCTGAAAGAGATATGGTGTAATGAGGTGGACTGGGTAGAACTCTCTCAAGATAGGGATAGGGTGTAATGAGGTGGACTGGGTAGAACTAGCTCAAGATAGATATAGGGTGTAATGAGGTGGACTGGATAAAACTATATATACAACGTATATCTAAAACATTGCATCAAACTTTGGGAGGCTATTCCTTGGGGGAAAATAGAATAATTCACATACATCTTAAATATTAAGGGTGGTATTCACCCCTAAAGATGAAAACTGATTAATGCATTACAACGAATCTTTGTAAACTGCTTATTGAAACCTTGATCATTAATAAACTAAATGTGCTGTTACCGTTACCCACCCCCATCATGTAAATAGGGGGTTGGAGAGAGGTTTGTAACACTTTTTTCTGCAATAAAATATGTCAGGGTAAGTATAACTAATTTTGAATTAAGATTACAAAACAAGGATTAAAAATTAACAAAAAAAGGTGTCTTGGAGAAACTGTCTAGCTTTCCTCGTTTTTGAGATAATCAAATAAGTTTGAGCTCGGAGACAAGTGTAAATGCTTGCCAGGTAGGCAACCAGAATCGCAGTGTCACTTCGCACTTCAGTCGTTTAACAATTTTTACCGGCACGTGTGACTATGTATCACGTACATTTGGTAAACAAGGCTGGTTTGTGTATTATGATGGAGAGACTCGGATACTTTTCCTTCTTCATAAGCTCCGATGTGTTGCTATTTATCACATTAGTAAGTTATGTTTACACATTCCACATTAGGGTGGGATTTTAATCATTACACTCACTGGAGTATTGAAAGCTAAATTAAGAAATACTAATCGTAGTTCTTGTATGTTTTAATTCCTAGCTTCAAAAGCAGATTCATAACCAATGTTAAAAATGGTGGCCCCTAACGTCATTGCAATAATTGAAGTGGCGTAATCTTTCGAAAACACGTGGTGTTATTTGAATCTTATTACTTATAGCAGCTATCCTGTTTAACAGGCCTTCCTCGGATTCAATGGCTGTCTCGTACACCAAAGTTTTGAAAAAACCCCGCAGAAAGAAGTATAACGGATTAAGGTAAGGAGAGCGTGTTGGCCACGAAACAGCTATACCAGTTGCCTACCTGGCAGGAATTAACACTTGTCTTTGAAATCAAACATGCATGATTATCTCGGAAACGGGGAAAGATAGACATTTTCTCCAAGACACCTCTTTTTGTTAATTTTACTTCATGTTTTGTAATCTTAAGTCAAAGTTAGTAATACTTACTCTGTCATATTTTATTGCAGAAAAAAGTGTTATAAACCCCCCCTTTTATATGACGGGGGTGGGTAACGGTAACAGCACATTTAGTTTATTAATGATCAAGGTTTCAATAAGTGGTATACAAAGATTCCTTGTAATACATTAATCAGTAAGATGGATCATAGGTTTCTGATGTGAATTATTCTATTTCACCCAAGGAATAGCCTGCCAAAGTTTGATGCAATGTTTTAGATACACGCTGTATATATATATATATATATATATATATATGTACGTGGATGCAAGCGGATAGCTAGAAGCGGCGGATAAAAACCAAACTATTCAGGACGTACAGCACCATCCCTAATTTGCAAACTGAATTAGAACAATTTCCTTGGATTACCGGGGGCAGGGGGGATATAGATTCAATTGGGGGGGATGGATAAGCGGACGAACAAGCGCAAACAGATGAAAACTAATTTGTGGATGATGAGTTGAAATCGAAATGGGATTAGGGTGTCATTAAGGCTTGGAGGAGGTTAATTAGACAGCGGCTGATGGTAGTCGTGTTCAGATGACGTCGTACGGGCGCCCGTATCCGCGGCGTGAGGCCGTTTCTACCGAGTTACACAGCCTACCGTTTCGTCGGTAGAGGAGGGGGGTGTATAATTGATGCGTGGTCGGAAGGGAAGGATAAGAGCCCGAGTTGACCTGCGACGTGTGTGATTTTACATACCGTGATTATTTTATCTCCTGTTTCAACAGCGGAACATCCGTCGTAAGGGGGTAGTTGGGGGGACTATGGAGGAACCAATAAGATGAATAACAAGTGGCAAAATACAGGGAAAGAGGAGTTGAGGAAGGAGGCCTGTTGGTGGTCTAAGCTCATTGACAAAAGGAATGGACCTGTCGTAGGACATAACACCTAATAATAGCAATAATAATTAAATAATCGTTAATTTGGACCGTCAAAAAAATATAATAAATCCCTAAATATATTTATACGTATCTTATTGTTGATATTTTAGGCCCCACTATTAAAATCTGCTATGGTACCCACACCTCTATGGGCCCCCAACCTTAGTGGACGGTCACATATCCGCCACTGACAGTAGAAGACCGTGAATGTCTGGTAGCATACGCTAAAAATAAAGATAAATAAATAACGCTAAAATACTGGCCAGAGTTGAACTTTAGACCCTTGTCTAAATTACCTCTCCCTTGGCGTCAGTAATGTTATCCCAAACAGGTCGGGAAATGTAACAAAGCTGCCACGCACGGGGTCAAATTATTACTCCATTAGATTGTCGGGCAAAGGGGAGTTACTTCTGTAAATCATGATAGCTTCTAGGTGCATGTAATTAAAAAAAAATCTTCAGGCAAATACCATTCAAAATCGATTTATGGGAGGAACGGGAAAGGATCCTTGGACTCCACCTGGGGTTGGAGGGCAAAATTATTCATTTTTTAACTTCCCCCTCTCCCCTACGAAATAAGGATTTGCCACCACTGATTCTTCTCTTTGAGTAAAACACTAAAAATGTCCCGGTTTGTGGAGGAAATATTATAGTAGGTTAACCAATCAATACACGTTAAAAGTGTCCCGGAAACTATAAATGGGATAAAGTACTAAAAAAAAGTAGCTCTGCTACATTGTAAATAAACTAAGGGTCTCTTAAATGATTGAAATCGCTGCCCTTAGTTACTATAAAAGTATTGAAATAGCTTATAAAGGCATTATTAGTCAGTCATACATTGCCTTCGCCCCTAGTGCTCCCTAAAACCCCCCTCTCCTACAAAATTACAATTCTGGACACAACCTTGATTGTTTTACCCCCTCCCCCAGGAAAATTTCTGGTTACGCCACTGTCTGGCAATTTTCTCTTATGTGGGTGTATGTTAATTTCCCTCTTAATAAACAAAAATAATATGCAAGTGAAAACGGTGCGGACAGATCCTGATGTATCAGGCAACCATCAAAGTGAAGGAAGTGTTTACTAAAGTTCTGACTCTCGCCCGGTTGCTGTGCGGTCTAGGACAGTAATTAGTTTAGTGCTTTGCGTTGCGGGGTTGAGGGTGAGGGGGGGGGAGATTGTCTTGTGGGTTGCGGCGCCGATAAGAGCCCGAGTTCACTTCCTGTACAGGCCTAAAACACATTTCCTGTTCGGAGAAAGAATATCTCAAGTTGTATGTGTGTGTGGCTCGATGGTACGTACACACATGTAATATCAGCTGATGTGTTGACAGCTAGTGTGTAGAGAACCACCACGTTGTGTGTGACTTCTTGGTGACGGAGAGTCTACGGTTTGAATTACGGCCATGTGTAAAGATCATTATCCCCAACTCCCAGTTCCACACAAATACATGGTGCATTTCCTCTAAAATCTACCTTGCTCAGCCCTAACCACCGCCCAGTTCCCACTGGGATGGGTTGTAAGGAGCTTATCAGGGGGGCAAGGGGTGGAGGGGACCCAGAAGTTTAACTTCTTTATTTCACAGACTTGTTGACTGATTCGTTTATTTTTCTCGTCACCACGGAAAACAAGAGCAGAAAACTGAATTTAAATAATTGTATATCCAATGTCGACGGTACGGGTGCAGCTGGGGGTGGAGGGGTGGGCAGGGGCTCTGAAAACTCTTTTAACCTTATCTGGAAAATTTTAAACCTTGTATGACTAAAAGTTCAATTTTTTTGTACAAAGGAACTTTTATAAACTACAAACATAATTTTGTAGCCAAAATTGAGCTGTATGTCACATGACTTGACGTATGGCTATGTAAAAGTAGATCCAATAGCTTTTATAGCTGTCATAAAAGGACCTTCTGGGGAAAATTTTACTATAGAAGCTATTGGAACGAGGTTTATTTATTATTTTTGTGAAGCAGTTTTATTGGTGCATTAATTTGCTCCAATGTAGGTATTTTAAGAACAAGGTAGAATGAAAACCCTCAAAGAAATCGCACAATACTCGCTTGGAGAGAGGAATGAAACCACCATGTTTTTAAACACGCCTTTTGTTTGTCAATTAAATGAGTAAGGTTGAATTAAGAGGACGTATCCACATTTGCGTAGAAGAGGAGTGAAAACCAATGTAGGCAAACCACCCTCAGGACACCTGACTGAAATTCGAACCCCGATCTCCCCGTCATCAGTCCAGTCTATTGCAAGACTGACTCCGAGCTTAGACCATTCAAGCACCAAAGCGGGGGATTTTTAAATTGACCTTTGAGTATTGAACCGTGACCTTCCCAGTCAGAAGCATACCACAATTTTCATAGGAAAAACCTTATCCGACAGCTAGAACACTACTTTCCTGTATTCATACGCCAAGTAATGTTATCTTTAGCTGTCACTCTTAATATAACGATCATAATAAAGTAAAATGTTATCAATATTTTAAGAAAAATGTTTATATTTTTTGAAAGATGCTCGCTGCTCCAAATGGCGATTAGGACAAAAAAATCCATTTATATTTTTCGTGCGGCTGGCCATCCATCCATCCATCTCGGGCTCACAAAAATTTGACTTTTAATTTTAACTTGAACGACATAGATATAAAATGAAAAAAAAACACACTTGGTCGCTGGCTTTTTTAGTTGTGCATCATCACATACACACACATTCTTTGTACTCTCACTCAACTTAATAACGCGGCGGAAGCAAGCAATCCAGCCTTGTATCGGAGCTATATCTATCGGGATCTCATCAGGCGTGAGGAGGTGGCTGGAAATCATATTATTCATGCGGTTGTCGCTAGATGGAGTTGACGTCAGCTCGGTCTGGAGGGGGAGGAAGGAGAGATAGAAGTTTCTGAGCTCTTAGCGACTGATGTGCGTCACCTTTCAGATACACCCCGACCCCCTTCACCCTCTCAAAATGTGACAAAAATGAAATAATACATCGAAGATAGTAGATCATTATCAGAGTTGAAATTATTATTATATGAGTAACTGATACGAGCAAATTGTTAGTGGAGGAAATATGGAAACAATGATTTTATAAAGAGTGTCGTCGATTTGTTATTGTTTCTTTAGGGATTAAAATTATGAAATAGATGAATTAATAGCACCGACACTTTTCGGTCGTAGGTGGATGTAGTGTACACTCCATTTATAATGCAAGGTAGCAGTCTTTAACTTGAAGTATTACACTATGGCTCTATCTTTTGGGCAACACCATAGTGGAACCAAGCAAGGTAGTCTTGTTACCTTGCAGGATAAACCAAAGGTACATATATTGGCAATAATATTACTGTATTTTAATTGATTTTTACTTCTTCGCGTTACCATAGTTATATAGTAAATAAGCTTCTTAAACTTGTATTGGTGGTTGTTATCCCTTCCTGCGGCTTCGGGGGTAACTGGTTGATGTCACGACGACGGAGACGTTGTGTTCCGACCCGCGTGGGTAGGGGTAGGAAAAAGGTCGGCGAGATTGTTCCGGCAACTCGAGTCGCGGTGGGAGGTAGGATAGAGTCCTGGCAACGTGAGTCGCGGTGGGAGGTAGGATAGAGTCCTGGCAACGTGAGTCGCGGTGGGAGGTAGGATGGAGTTTCGGCAACGTGAGTCGCTGTGGGAGGTAGGATAGAGTCCTGCCAACGTGAGTCGCTGTGGGAGGTAGGATAGAGTCCTGCCAACGTGAGTCGCGGTGGGAGGTAGGATAGAATCCTGCCAACGTGAATCGCGGTGGGAGGTAGGATAGAGTCCTGGCAACGTGAGTCGTGGTGGGAGGTAGGATAGAGTCCTGGCAACGCGAGTCACGGCGGGAGGTACAGGATGATGGCGGAATGAGAGGGAGTTCAGACAAAATTGCTCTTTACAAAGCACGACAGTTTATTAGCTCTTTCAAACGGCGCACCCAGTTTGGGTAGCCACTCTTCAAATGGCCTCTGACTGAGGAACCACCGTGCTAAATACCCTCCACTGCTGCCTGGCCTTGTCCAATGGGAGAAAAGGGGGCTTCTTATTGGTGCGGTAAAACGTGAGTGACAGTGGCCGCCAAGCGAGCCAATAGGTGAGGTTCGAATCCTGGTTGGGTTAACTAAGGTCTTTACACCCCAGATCTCCTATTCCCCCGTCACTTAAATTGATTCCCACTCTGTCTTTTCACGCAAATACGGATACATTTCCTCCAAAAACCTAACTTCCTTATATATACATCATTAATGCTAATACGCGGATAACACGAATGGGTAGTAAGACACGGTGCAAAGAAAAACGTGTTTTTTCCCCTCTAAAAATGTCGTTGGTACGGCCATGGCTTACGGTTAGCGGGGGGAGGGGGGATGATTAGTTGAAGTGGAGCCTCTGGTTGTCAGTTTTCTTTACCTCATTTCTCCACTCTCGGTGGAAATTGAAGATAAATCTGGTCTTGATTCCAGTGGATTACTCAAGTCGATGGCTCATACCTTATAAAGAGGAATAATAGAACGGGGGGAGGGGAGGACTTAAAGAGAGACTTAGTGGAAAGGAGACTTTTTTGACCGGTATCTAAAGTACACCC
>CABFVZ010000244.1:548162-573613 GCA_902151445.1 Timema monikensis | reverse complement strand
GGGGGGGGGGCAAATCCATATATAGAGCTTCCTTTCATGCTCAGTGGATCGAAATGGGCCGAGAGAGGAATCTACATTATTCGTAAATAAAACCTACAGAAGGGTTGACATTTCCACTGAAGATTTGAGTGAAAGAAACGGAACTAATTTAGCTAAAAATGTTATAATATTTGAAATAGGATTAAATAATTTAAATAATAAGGATACATTTGATTTCGTCTTATTACCCGTTCAGGTGAACCACACCTATTTATGTAAATTGGTTGGAGATGAGGAGGTTAAAATTTAGAGTAAATATACCCCCATTTGAGTGAAGGGAAAGTGGGAAATATCTGGTGTCAAGTCCATGGAAGCTAGCTTTACAAATGTGGTTTTATCTGTCATCTTAATATTGTTTCTCCACGTTAGCACAAGCACACTTCCTTTTAAACTATTCTTAATTCTTTGAAACTACCTTTATTTTTTCTTTTAAACTGGACTACTTCCTTAAAAAAAAAAATGAACATCCTTTATTTAAAACTATCATCTCTCCTTTTATAAAATTACCATCCTTCCTTTTAAAGTACCCTCTTTACTTATAACTGACCTGTTTCCTTCAAAAAACTGCCACCAAACCTATTATTAAACCACCTCTATTCTTTTCAAACTACCCTAATTTATTTTAAGCTACACTATTTACTTTAAAACTACCCTCTTTCCTTCAAAAAACTGCCACCAAATCTATTATTAAACCACCTCTATTCTTTTCAAACTACCCTAATTTATTTTAAGCTATACTATTTACTTTAAAACTACCCTCTTTCCTTCAAAAAACTGCCACCAAATCTATTAAACCACCTCTACTCTTTTCAAATTACACTAATTCATTTTAAACTACCCTACTTTTTAAGCTAATCTTATCTTTTAAGCTACCCTCCATCCAGTTAAGTGACTCTTTAGATTATGTCATTGTGAACGTTTGTTTTGACATGATAATATGTATTTTAAACAAAAAATAATTCATTCCACTTTAATTCAAGTATTCGTAAAGATCCTATTTCATGTTAGATATCTGAGAAAGGTGAGTAGGGTTTACCGTTAGCCCAGTAAACGACACTAGCGTCCGCTTTATGAACCACCCTCGACCAAGGTGAATACAGCAGTAGAGATGCGTAACAGCGTACTTAGGCGTTATCTGGTGCCGCTGTTAACTACTGCATTAAGATAATCTCGGACTTGTACCCTTATACTTCCCCTCCCCTCCCCCGCCACTGTCCCCCACACTCACCCGGATTTTAATTTGAGCCATGAGCCCAGCCTGTTTGGGGATCAGAGATAAAACCAAGCTCCTAACACCTCTTAGGGGTGGTTTCATATTCACCCCGTCTCAACTATACCCATCCGTGCTATCCTAAACCATTGGGAGAAATATGTGGTGGGGGTGAAATTATCTAGGGGAAAACTACCCTCAAAACACCCAGCCACCATTCAAACTAAGAACTTATCAGACTATACAAGAGCTGGAGTCTTAACCCGCATGACCATCGATGTGGACCTGTGATTTAAGTGGTATAATATAAAGGATAAAGATGAATTTTTTAAAGTTTATTTGTCATTGTTATGCCGGAATTACGATCAACTAAAAGTTAACATAAGTCACGTTCACTTAACTTCCAGTTAGCATTCCCTTAATGTAAATAAACTAGTGTGTGATTAGGAATTACGTAACGTAACGTTTCAACGCAAGCAAACACAAACGATAGATTTGGACTGTTAAAAAAAAAATCACTCAAATGAAATCAAATATTTTAGGGCTGACTAAGTTTACAAGAACTTGCGATATAAGTAGTGGCGGTTCGTAGCTAAAATTAGTGGGGATGATGATCCAGAAATTTTTTAGCCTTTGTTTTAAAATTGTGTAAAAGGAAAAAAAAAATGTTTAAAAAGAAAATTTATTCAGGAACTTGATAAAATCTTAACCAAAAAAAACTTTTTTACTTACTTTAACTTAAATTGTTACATTTCAAGCTTGATCTATTCATTTAAAAATGAAATCCATTCTTCTTGTTTTAATTTACGCAAAAAGTTCAATAATGTTCTCCTTGATCTCTGGATGACAATGGAGGAAATTTTTCTCCATTGAAAGTACTGCAAGCGCATTTAGTCTTTCTGTTAAATAAAAGAACCGAAAAAAAAAATGAATCCAATAGAATAGTTGGAAGCAGAGTAGTAATCTAATTCTACGCTCTTCTACACTTTATCACATTCAAGAATATGGTACACAGTTTTTAAGCACAACACACGCTGAGTAAAAAAAAACTTACTTCCACCATCACGCCAGAGCCGGCACTGCGAGAGCAACAGTGCTCTCTCTACCCGGCAGTCCCGCCTTCCTCCTCAGCCCCTCCTATATGCTCATGCGCACAACAGTCAAACACCACGTCACTGGCACTGTGAAGCGCACAGTTCCATACAAAGATTTTTGTATATTTTCATAAACTGGGGGAAGGCTACTGAAGTACTGACATTAAGCTTAAGGAATATATATTGTACTATAAAAATAAAAAAGGAATTAAAGAAAAAAGGACTCATTATCCTAAATGTTATCGATAATATCAAGTGGAAATAGGGGGTGCTGCAGTTCCGCAGTGCCTTTACACGAGTTGCCAACGGATAGAAGCTCTGCCTACAGGATACAATATAAAGTGTGACAAGAGGCTACAACGTTTTAGAATTTACAAGACGTGGGCAATCCATACAAAAAGTAGTCGTCCGCATTTCATAAACAAACAAATGAAGTACTAAATAACCCTGTTGTCTTTCCTTGTAAAATTATTGGCTGTCTAGAACACATCGTACCCTTCACTTAACGTGCATTTTCTCCTCTGGATAACTCTTAAGTTGTGTTGGGTGTAAAGTGTAAGTTAAGTTAACGTCATCTGATCGCTTTCATTTCAAAGCTTTACGTAACGTGAACATTAAGTGAACGTTAAGTTGATCGTGATTCAAGCATTACCCATAATCCTCGGAACTAGTGTAAGGAGGCACGGGTACAGTTACCCCCTTCTCCCGTTCCCTTACAGGGGGAAAGGAGAAGCAAGATTCAGGGAAAATTCAACAGCGTTGTCATTCTATTGCTTTTATATGGTCAATTCTCCCTGAAAAATTAGACAAATTTTGCAACGCTGGTTAGTCGATGTTGCCAGTAGCTCCTTAACGTTCTAACCCTTCAGACATAACTGAAAAAGTAGTGATTTGGCAACAATTGACTAAGAGAGAGCTTAGATAAATCTTTTCTCCATAGCTACCTCAGAGGTGATATTCAATATAGACTCACCATATATTTGATTATCGTGAAACTTATCATACATAGGGATAAAAACAAACCTTAGTTCAACCTGGGAGGGATTTGAACCCCGATCTCATCGTCAATCAGTAAACAAGACTAGACTAGACTTACATTTAGTCCACGTTACTACCGATGTTGGTGATTATTATGGCTTAGTTAATTTTACTTTTTTTAATCTTTTGGACAAAGAAGTATTTTGATCGTAAAGATAAAAGAGAAACTTACTATTTTGAGAAAGGTTGACGTTTCATGACTCCCTGAAATATAAAAAGGGGTTTTCACAATGCCGTTTGTCTGCCTGTCTGTCTCTCGGTCTGGAGCCTAAACCACTTTACTAATCGCACTGAAACTTTGGCTTTATAATTTTAAAAAGGTTCTCAATATGATTTTCTTAAATTAGGTATCTAACCCTAAAATATAAGGGTAGTTTACCTAAGGAAAAAAAAATTAAAAATCTATTTTCTTCGAATCCGCTCTAAATACTTTGATTAAATATAATATCTAGGCACAGTTTAACATTACAAACAAAAGTACGATTCTCGTTTTACCATGAAAATGACTTCAAGTGTGTTTTACAAAAGCAGAAACTTCCTATTTTGATAATATTTCCGCAACTGTTTGAGATTGTAAATACCTTATTATTGTAAAGTTGTAGTACGTAATACTATTCCAAATCTTTAACTAGAATATATTGATATATAACCAACAGTTTCGGAGCTATAAACAAAATATATATATTTATGGATGTCATCGACGGTTTGAAATCGAGTGTTATGTTCTTTGGTGGATAAGGATGTACCTTTTTTTTTCAATGTTTCTGTAAAAGTGTATGATATTTCATTTATGCTTTTTGGTGCAATTCATATGATTTCGTTTTACAAATATTACAAGTTTTTAGTAGATGTTTCTTCTATATTAAGCTAAAAAAAAGAGAAAAATTCTGTGTTGTTCTCAGTAACATTTATTCTCTCTATACACAATGTATATATTTTTTTTATCGTTTGTTTTATCATTTTATTCTCCTTTCTTCTTACTTTCCCCCTTTCTTACCCACAACACACCGTGGCGCAGTAACCCGAAGAAATTATTTTTATTCTCTCCACGTTAATCCTGAAGATTTAGAAAGTTTGTTACCCTTCGCTCCAACTTTCTCGCGATTTTAAATAGGAGATTAGTTGGTGGGACTGTTCTTAATTAAGAAAGAGCTTTATTGAGTCAAGTTTGTGAAAATGTTGATGTAAATTTATTTCTAAAATATGTTTACTGCCTTAAAAAAAACTGTTATATCCCCTGCTATATCCATACTTCGTGTAGTACCTATATAAATTCTCGTTACATTTATTAGTTTTTTTGTTATTTCAGCATAATAAAAAAAAGGTTCATGCTATTTACCTCACATGAAACTTGATTTTAAAATGAAGCATGTGAAGGTCTGAAAGTTTTATATATAAAAAAAACCATTATTGGGGTGGATGGTTTAGAATGAATCCTTTTCATATATATGTATATATATATATACACACAAACAAGCTGTTTACATAAATCTACCCATTTTGAGCTTTTTGATTAACAGTTTTAGCTATTTAAAATTCACGGTGTAAGTTTTTTGGTGTAATTCTCAAATTTCACACAGTACTAACACTATAATGTACCCCAGGCACACATTTTATTTACTCAAACTAAAACGTGGCACAAATATAAATCCGTAGGATTACAAGGATAAACCAAAGTTAGATTAGTTTTATAACTGAAATTTAATGTCGGGGTAAATAGAGATTACAATTTGCCTGGAATTTATACCACGCGATAAACTCGATTAAAGACGGAAATTACAGTTAAATAATTAAAATGGCCAGTTATTATCAGTTTTTGTCACGTCCTACTTATAATAATAGATTTCAATTATCGTTACAAACTTTAATAAAATTTAAAACTGTGATTTAACATTCTTTTAATTTTGGTTTTTTACTCGACTCTTTAGATATCCGACGGGCTATTTAAATTTAATCACTACTAGGAAGAATAAGAGAGGCATAATGTTGAACAAACTTATTTAAATTTGCGTGGAGAGAGATTGGAAATTAAAATAAGGAGGGTGACCTGGTGGTCTAGGGGTAAGTTGTCGGACTTCTGTGCTGAGGGTCCGGGGTTAAATCCTCGGTCCCGGCACAGATTTATCTGATTACCAAACCCTTCCTTAACCTCTGGCAAGACATCTTGTGAATGTGGAGAATGCCAGGCCTCCATCGTGGTTCGGATTCCTAAACTGTAGGTCCTCCATTTCATCTCACAATCACCCTACCATTACACATTAGCTTAAGTGCGTATAACCCGAACGTATAGTAAGACGTGGTGCTAATAACAATAATAATAATATAACCTTATTAATAACTCGAACGGGAAGCCGAAGTGTTAAAAAACCATGCGCAAACCCTAATTTTTATAGAAAGCCCCCTTTCAACCACAAATATACATTACAATTTCACATTATAGAAATATGTCTTTTTTGATTTACTAATTATAAAATAGTTGGCTTCAATGGTATTGGGGGTAAAGTGTTCACCTCAGGACCCGAAGTTTGTGGGTTCAAACCCAGCTGAGGTCGACGGAATTTTACTGAGCGATAAAGATCCGTAACACAACTTCCTTCGAAGTGTAAGTAAGTCCGTCAGTCCCATGTCGAGTGTGGCTTGTAAGAGAACCATGGAAGGTATGTGAAAATACCTTTCCCGGCCAAATCTGTAGGATCTTTCTCGCTAACGGAAATTAGGAAAAGACTAAGTGGCGATGCTTTGTTATGACCGATACTCCACAGCGGTAATTAAAGGAATTGATAATAAAAAAAACATTATAAAGTCCATGTAAAGAATTACCCAAAGCTTCTAATAACACTTCCTTATGAATAACTTTTTGGTTAACACCACGTCTTACAACCCGTTCGAGTTATACGCTTAAGTACTAATTACACTAATTAATGGTTTTACGTATTAGGAAGGTTATATATTTATTTGAATTGAAGTGTGCCCGAATTTACGTAGAGGAAGAGGGGAAAACCATTTGGTAAAAATCACCTCCAGTACTCACAACTGAGATTCGAACCATGATTCCCATAATTGGCAGTTAAGTTTACTGTGAGAGTAGCACCTTAGACCACGCGACCACTGAAGTGGGCATTGTGAATAACTGTGTAATTTAACTTTACAATACTAATTCAAAATACTAATAATGTAAATAAAATTGTATTGCTTCCTATGAAAATCATAATGTATATGTGTTGCGCGGCGGAGAAAGAGAAAGCAGCTAAGTGAGAACCAATGGCGGGAGTCTGTCATTTCAGCCACTGAGCTACAAGGACGCGCCAGGCAAGGTGCACTTCTAGAGGGTTGTTTTCCACTCGTTGAGGCGTTGAGGCGCCGGCGCCGGTAAGTCACGCCAGCCCTAGACTCATGTGAAGGATGGCGCCTGAACCGCTGATGGATCGGTCTCGGCTGTAGGTGGACCAAACAACCTCCTCTTGATTCCTGCTATCCTGACTCGGCTTCCTGTTTCCTTAGGGACGGGAGTTCGCTCTCCTGTCTCTTTAGGGACGAAAGTTCGTTATCCTGTTTCTTTAGGGACGAGAGTTCGTTCTCCTGTCTCTTTGGGGACGAGAGTTTGTTCTCCTGTCTCTTTAGGGACGAGAGTTTGTTCTCCTGTTTCTTTAAGGAGGAGAGTTTGTTCTTCTGTCTCTTTAGGGACAAAAGTTTGTTCTTCTGTCTCTTTAGGGACGAAAGTTTGTTCTCCTGTCTCTTTGGGGAAGAAAGTTAGTTCTCCTTTCTCTTTGGGGAAGAAAGTTAGTTCTCCTTTCTCTTTGGGGACGAAAGTTAGTTCTCGTTTCTCTTTGGGGACGAAAGTTAGTTCTCTTTTGGGACTAAAGTTAGTTCTCCTTTCTCTTTGGGGACGAAAGTTAGTTCTCCTTTCTCTTTGGGGACAAAAGTTTGTTCTTCTTTCTCTTTGGGGATGAAAGTTCGTTCTTACTGTTGCTATAGTTTGGAAACATGTCTCAAATTGTGCCCCTGTGAATCCTGGGGCTTCTCAAGAAATAATAACCTATTAAGGTTTGGATTTTGTTATAGACTTCAATTAAAACAAAGAATTGCAACAAAGTGAATGCAGAAATAGATGTGCGAATCCAGTTTTCTCATATTTTTTTTTACCACCGTATCTTACTAAACGTTCAGATTATACGCCTATGTACTAATTATGCTAATGGCCTTAGGGACTAGGAAGGCCACATATAGAGTAAATGTACCCCTATTTGCATGGAGAGATAATTGGTTTTTTTTAAACCACCCTCATTACATGCAACTGAGATTCAAACTTGGATCTGTCCATCATTTTCAATCTAGTTTACTGTGAAAGTAGCGCCTTATAACATGCGGCCACTGTAGTGGGTAAATTTAATCTTTCTCATCCTTAACACATTAGTTAAATAAAAAATATATGTGTGTACAGCCCGAACGGGTAGTAGGACTCAGGTACAAGTAAAATTAAATTATAAAACTATAAATACAAAATGTTTTGTTTTTGATGTTGTAGATGTGTTTGAAATAGTAACATGTTTAAAAAAACACTTGTAAAACAGCGTGTAGAGAGAGAGAGAGAGAGAGAGAGTTATATTCCAAACTAAGTAGTTTTTGTTGTTGCCAACCAGTGTATGTTCCATTGTACACAAACTACAATGAACAACAAATAAAACGGTCGGTCTTTTATCACCGAGAAATGTTTGCGGATTAAAACTAGCGGGTGGGTGGTATCTGGAGCAATAAATTGCAAACAATTGCGGGTGCGTGAAAGGACGCGATATTGGCGCGACAAGCGCCATTGTGTGTTATTATTGTTTGTTTTGAGAGGGGTCGGGCTAGGGATGAGGGGTCGTTGGACGGTGCGAATAGTAACAGGGGGAGGTGGGGTATCTAACCCAAGAGTTTAGGACAGATTTAAGGTTGGAGTGGAGAGAACGTGTGTTAAGGTTAATGTTATTGGAGGTTTTATAGGGGGAAAAAAATATTTTTTGGCCAAAATAAGTAAAATATTGGTCCACCCATTTTGATCCAAATTGTCGGAGACTTTTATTTAAAAAAAATCCATATTTCATGAAAAAAAATCAGTTAACAAGACAAATTAACTATTTTCCCCCAAAAACAAGAATAAAGTTTTATTTGTAATGGAACATACATTCTCCATATATACATTTTAAACAAAATCATTAGATCTAATTTGAAAATATTTCAAATTTTCTAAAATCACTCATCAGTAAACTAGTCTTTACCCAATTTTTACCCAAAATCAAAGTAAATAGTGTTAATACAATGTTAAAATAATATTCTGAAAATGGGGCATTTTTCTTTTTATTTATTTACAAAATGTTATCTGATGAAACTTTCTAAAATTTAAGCTTCGCCTGCAGTGGAACATCCAGTAAATCCATTCAGCCTTAGGATTATCGCCTGGCAATTGAAATTTTAATAGCCAGAGCTGGATTCTGTTTGAAATAAATGTTTAGTTAGTTACTAAACTGCCTTTATCTATAAAACTGTTTAAATTACGGGACATTCCATCGAATTTTCTTAATCCTTGAAATTTAGTATCCAGTAAATGCGGTTAAGTTAAAAAAATATTTCTTTTTTTTTTCATTTATTTGAGATATTTAACATACACTTCCCTAACTGACTGATTACATCATCACATGACTAACTAGCTTGATTCATGAACAGACACAACACCCAGCCCCCGACCATTAGTTCATCACTTTGAAAAGGGTAAACCAACATTACATCCATGATAAAAAAAAAAATTGCCATGCGGGGAATTGAACCCATGACCCCTATCTAAGAATACAGACACTCTACCAACTGATATAAGTTGTCGGACTGTCTTTAGTTATTATTATTAGCGCCGCGTCTTACTACCCGTTCGGGTTATACGCACTTACGCTAATGTGTAATGGTAGGGTTATTGTGAGATGAAATGAAGCACCTACAGTTTAACGTGGAATCCGAACCACGGTGGCGACCTGGCTATTCCACACATTCACAAGATGTCTTGTCAGAGGTGTAGGAAGGGTTTGGTAATCAGATAAATCTGTGCCGGGACCTAGGATTGAACCCTGGACCCCAGCACAAAAGTCCGACACCTTACCCCCAGACCACGAGGTCACCTATTTATAGGTGTTAATTTTATAGATAGTGACAGATGCAGTTTACATTACATGACGTATGAATACATAAACGTCATTTTAGTAGTGTTTGTGACATAATTTTCTTCCAACTAGAGTTCTTTTGTACTAAAAAAATAAATCACGCTTAATTTTTTTATCTAATCAATAAATCAGTTGTAGCTTTTAATTATAGTTTAGTAATAAACAAATAAGATAAAAGAAAATACGTTGCTTATCATTGTGTAATGTGGCCATAAGTTACAGTGGATGTTTTGGAAATATTTTCCCCTCACAGCTATTCTTTATCTTCCTTGGCTCCCCTTAACCCCTTCAACCCTTTCCTCCACAAGTCTAAGTAATCTCGACTGTGTCACCCTCTCCCCCAATTTTATCCCCCGGCTGTCACCTGTCACCATCCCGCCATATGGGGGCCCTGATTAGAGCCCTCACCCCCTGGGGCAAAAACACTGGAAGGATTATCAACTGGAAGTGGTCAAGAAGCGTTGTCCCATCTCTTGTGTTCCTCTTGGTCAGAAGGTAGGGGGGAGGGTAAGTTTTTTACCCTGATTTTGGTAGGACCCCGTTTTGGAGGGCCTTATTTGGTATCAGAATCCAATTGTATATTAGCATTTGAATAGGACAGAAGCTCTTCCTGAATGGGATAGCTACCAAAATTAGGGTGAATTTACTTTCTCTTGACCCTTTGGAGAGAGAAGTATTGTGATTGAAGAAAAAACTAGATGTTTTGATAAATATTGACGTTTCATGACCCCTTGAAAACAAAAAATTTGTTTTTGCAATGCCGTCTGTCTGTATCTCTGCCAAGAGACAAAAACATTTCGCCAATCGGACTGAAACTTTATATATAAGATTTCCAAAGGATTAGCCTGAAGGTTTTTTCGGAATTAGATATCTAATCTTAAAATTAAGGATACTTCACTGAAGGAGAAAAACAGAAAAGAAGATTTTGATTAAATTTTGTATTTAGGTATTATTTAAAGCTACACACAAGCTAGCAACTCTCATTTTACCATGAAAATGACTTTAAGATCACTTTATATTAGTATAGATTTCAAATTTTGATAATATATCCCCAGCTATTTGAGATAATAAATAACTTATAGTTGTAAAATTGTAATTCTATTAAAAATTAAAATATTTATTTGAATTGTATGTTTATAAAACTAATAGTTTCTGAGATTTATACATAGAGAGTGCAAAGAGTGCCATATATACAGCATTCTTTGACAATAAAGGCCGATTCACACAGAACGCTAAGCTAAGGTATGCCTTGCTACGCCACGCTATGATTTTTCCGATTGCTGGCCGGACAATTTTTCCATCTCCCATATTGAGCTATGCGCATAACACAGCTTGGGCTCCGTGTTGAACAGACTCTGTGTTGGTTTGGTGAAAATAACTAAAGAAGTGTTGAAGTTTTGTTTTCAGTTGGTTTCGCGTGTATTTAGGTAATATTCTATTTAGTTTTTATATTTAATAAATGTTTTTATATTAAAATGGAAGCGTTAATCGAACAAGTCAAACGTCCACCTCAAAAATTTTCTACATCTTCCAAAACAGCTGCTAACCGCAGACATTTTTTTTTTTACTCAGACTATTACCTGAACTCGAACAAGACATTTTGGATAACGCCATCATAACTAAAATTCACTGGAACAGACCAGAAAGAAGCAACTGTAGTGAAAAGAGGGATCACAAGTTAGCTTAGCTTAGCATTATGTATGATTCGGCTTTTATAATGAACTGTCTTGCTCTTTGGTGAAGAGATATGTCCCTTTTTCCTCAATGTTTTGTTAAACGTTAACAGATTTTGAAAATTTTGGTTTCAGACTTTAAGAGGAATAAACGATTGTGCCGTATCATTTATTTAAGTGCGTGCTAGTTATTTCCACCCCACAATATACAACTAGAGTCAGCTTTTTCAGAAAAAAAATGTGGTTATTAAAGTTGGTTATTCATGCTAATGGTTACATGAAGAGGGAGGCTTGTAGTCTGATCGTACCCTTTTTCTCGCGTGATCGGCTATCGGTGGGATAATATTTCCCGACACGCGATCAAAGCAACGCTACGAATAATGCGTGAGAAACTCGCTGCGTGACAGCGTAAACCAGAGGTTAGGAAACTTATAAACACACGCTGTACTCGATATTGTCATCTAGACCTTCTAAACGAACTAGAAAATGTTGCTTTGAAGATTTAGAACTATTTTAGTTTTTTAACACCCGCCTCGGTGGCGTAGTTGGCTAACGCGCTAGTCGTGTTGAGCTCGACCGCACAGGACGGGGAGATCGAGGTTTGAATCTCGATCGGGTGAACTGGGGGTGATTTTTCCTAAATGGTTTTCCACTCTCCCTCCACACAAATGTGGGTTCACTTCCTCTAATTCAACCTTCCCAATTCCCAATCCATTAGCTTAATTAGTAGTTAAAGCGTATAAACTGAACGGGTAGTAAGACGCGGTGCTAAATAATAATAATATTTTTTTAACACCACGTCTTACTATCTGTTTTGGTTATATGCCTATATAATAATTAATATAACGTGTTAGGGATGAGAAATGGGGAATTTAGAGAAGGTGCACCCTCATCTGCATGGAAGGAGAGTGGAAAACCATTTAGGTAAAACCACCCTCACTGCACATGACCGGGGTTGAACCTTGATCTCCCTATCATCGGCAGCCACTTTATTGTAAGAGTAGCGCCTTAGATCATGTGGCCAACGAAGTGGGTTTTAGCACTACTACCAGTACTGGTGATCCCGTCGTCTTGGTAATTGGTCTCACAATATACAGGTTAGACAATAAAGGGACTCTAAGAGTTTCGAACAATTTGGAAGGATGCACTGGTGTGTTTTTCTTCAAATGATTTATTATTTCTCACTATTTTGCTAATGCTCGTGCACTTACTACTAAAAATATCCTCCTCATGTCTACCTATTATATTAAATAGTTACTAACATTGGTTGTGGATATTTATTAATAACAACCAAACTTACTACATTTGGGATCACCTTTAAATATTTACTGTGAAAATGGCAATTTAGATCTTTCAAAACCACACAACTATCCCCCTATTAAAATTTAAAACTTTCTGCTATAGTCACACAAATAATATTGCATTTTTTAAAAGGAAGTTCACATCTAGATACAGTTACCCTTTGTCTAAGCACTTACACACTGGGGTTAAACATTATTTGAAAATGAGCTAATTTTTTCATTTATAAATATTGTTTAGTATCTCAACATTTAGTTGTTAATATTGTAGAATCTTTTAACTTCAATTTGAGACAATATTTGGAAACAACAAATCATCGGTTAAACTATGTGCAATGTGCATTATTTGAACCTTTTAGTTACGTCTCATTGCAGCATTAGTAAGGCCGTAGCCAGCCAATAATTTCAGGGAGTTTTGGTGGGCACATCCCCAAATTTCTGAAAGCTAGAAACAATTCTAAGTGATAAACAGTTCTAGAAGCTCTCTGTAGTTTTTTTTCATGCAAAATAACACCCTAGCTGCCGAAGGCTAGGAAAATTTCTAGATATTAAACACCTCTAGAAGCTCACTGAAGTGCTTTTTATAGTAACACAGCCCCCTAACCTGTATTTGTATCTTAATTTTGATATTGTTTTAACCATAAATAAACCCATAAATATTTTGTTCATAAAATTTCGCGGGGGGTTGAACCCCCAAAACCCTCCCTGGCTACGGCCTTGAGCATTAGAGTCATTTGGATGTATTTTGTTTTATCGAATAAAATACTTTCTAAAACTCTGTGTAAACCAATTATTGATTTTTTATTTAGAGGAACTCCTTAGTAATAATGCTAATAGAAACTGCTTTCAATCATATTTGATTTATTTATCGGTTGTTTTTTTTTATAAAAAAAAGGGGGTTTTCTTAAGGCTTCAATTAATTTGATTGAGGGTTTTTTCACACACACACAAACACACACACAAACTTGGGTTTTGAAAAATAGAAAGAAATAATCCAAATGACTTTAAAAAATCTTTGATTTTTGTGTAGATAGAATTTAATGTTAGCAATCTACACAAAATACTTAGAAAAATGTAAAAAAAACCTAGTAAGATTCTCTCACATAATAATTGCATAGCGATGACCTTTGTTAAATAGAGTGAAAAGGTAAAAACGCCTTATTTTAAATACAGAATGAGTCCCAGGACAAGTAATACTTCAGCGAGAAATTATTCGCCTTTAGGGAATTTGTAACTAGACGCCAAGATTTTTTTCACTCCTTAAATGGGTGGGGGATGGGGGAGGGGGTAGTAGGGGGAGAGTTCACGGTGGGCAGGAGCAAGAGGGAGGAATTATTTTATCAAGACGAGTAGGATAGAATAAACTTACGATTTAAGGTGTCCTTAAAAAGGATTTAATTAGAATTGTGAGTTATGTAAATGAAGAACTTAATTAAAAACGAGGTAAAAAATAAAAAAGATAATCTCGCAAGGTTACAAGTGAGACCGGTGGAATCTGTTAGTGAATACGATTACAGAAAGGGAGAAATAAAGTTAAATAAAGAGGTCACCATACTTGAGATAGAATATCCTCCCAATTTTCGGTTCCACTTGAAATAATATGAGAATAATAAAAAGAGTCAATATTTGCATGGACTTTATTTAGAAGCTTTAATTACCGCCAACATAAAACATTTTAGTGGACTTTTATGCTATTGACAGGAATATATTATAACGTATGTCAATAATTTACATTAATTTGTGATTATTATATAAATATAGCATGCAGGGGTGTATTGGCTGGTTCCAAGCGGCCTGGGACTAAATATATGACATCCCTTAGCCTCAGTGATATTTAAGAATGTAAGCTATGTTTTAATGTAAACTGAAGGTGTGAGGTAGTGTATACAATTTTTATTATTATTAAATTTATTCCCAAGGCCATTTCATTTACATTTTCAATTATTACGTCGCCATTCAGTCCACTTTAAACATCAACTTATACTTTCTTCTGACATGAGCAAACATGCTAATAACTGCCTGTACAATAGCTGCGAGTATATTTTTGATATATATTCAATTTTGTAAAGCGATCCTTCACCAAATACTGGTGTAAATTACAAATCAAGTAAAAATGTGCACTCAAAATGTTTAATTCATTATGTTTATACATTTGGCTCAAAAAATTGTTTACAAACAACACCCAGAAAAAACACACAAATAAGAAAATTTGAATTTTTAATGGCATCGTATATCTTCATAAAGCTTTGATTGAAATCTAGAAAAAATAACAATTAAAAATATATATCTTTATTATAGTTTAAAGTCATTGCTGAGGTCCAAATCTAACTGGCACACCGGGATTTAATCCCATTTCCCAATCCACCCCTAATAGCATGTTTTATTATCGTAGGCTACTTTAAGAAACCTAGACCAACATTTCGCTGACTTAATGACCAGTCACACGTAGCAGAATCGATTCGAAATGCGGTACGTGAACTCACATTTATGAAAATATGAACGTTGAAATGCAGTGATTTTGAATTTGAAGAAGAAATCACTCCAAAAGTATCGTTTAGTAAAATCGACACTTTGTGTGAAAAAGCCAAAAAATAAGAAGAAATACGAGTAAAAAATACCATTGATTCAAGAATATTTTTTTTAGCATCGCGTATTTATATCAGTTCGGGTTATACGCATATGAACTAATTAAGATAATGATCTAGGCATGATACATATTGAATTTGGAGAAAGTGTACCCATATTTGCATGGAGAGAGAAATAGAGTGGAAAACCATTTTGGCATAATCCACCCTCAGTAGACCTACACACGACCGGGGTACAAACCCCGATCTCTCTCTCATTGGCAGTCTAGTCTTAACACGACAGTGATGCCTTAGACTATGCGGCCACCGAAGCAGGTAAGAAATCAATTCATCTCAAATTACAATATGAGAAATTTTGAGAATTTACTAAAAGAAGAAACTAAGCTTAAAATTAATTTTCATATTATTTTAGTCAAATTTTAATAACATTTCTAAACATTTAACTTTTGTCTTAACAAGGAAAAAACGTACCGATATCTGTTTAACAAATATTGATGGTCAGTTCAAGATAAGTTATAATTATGTAATTGTGTATTCTTAAGGTGTTTTTAATTATTAATTTCTCAGCAAGGGTCCATGTACGATTGTAACATGCACAAATTTGGCCTGATATGCATTGGCACATCTTTTTGACCATGATGTTTACATTTGGTGAATATCATGGATGATGGTTGGAATTAGCAAAACGTGAATAGATTTATCGGTGTCATGAATATCAATAAGGGCTGCTACCTTCTTGAATATATATTATCAAACTTGTGTAATTATTATGAGACTGGCTATTCAGATGCCCAAACCACTAAATAAATTCTCAAGCTTCTTAGACTTTTGTTGTTGTGTCCTTGTTAAAGATCGACTTTATTTGTTTAAGGAAGGCTATATATTTGTTTATAGCTATTTACTTTGATCTAAGAGATGGAATGGTCATGTAAAGGGGATGGAAAAGGAAAGATTCCCAAGAGAAATGACGAAGAAAAATTATTTAAGAAAAATACCGCAAAGGAGACCAATAAAGTGATGGGAGGATCATATATTATTATTATTATTATTATTATTATTATTAGCACCGCGTCTTACTACCCATTCGGGTTATACGCACTTACGCTAATGTGTAATGGTAGGGTGATTGTGAGATGAAATGGAGGACCTACAGTTTAACATGGAATCCGAACCACGGTGGAGGCCTGGCATTCCCCACATTCACAATATGTCTTGTAAGAGGTGAAGGAAGGGTTTGGTAAACAGATAAATCTGTGCCGGGACCGAGGATTGAACCCCGGCCGCCAGCACAGAAGTCTGACACCTTACCCCTAGACCACCAGGTCACCAATAGGAGCATATAACAAACAGTAAATGTACGAATGAAAGGAGAATAATGGTGGAAGGAAGTAGGAATATGGGAGACATTATACTAAACTGACTCGGTTTATGACTGGAGACATTTGACGATGATGTGTACTTTGATATAAGAAGAACAACTTTTCGTGTAGAACGTAATTGAAAATTATCTTATTTCACCTTTTCATGATAGTTTTTCAAACCATAAAACATAAAGGGCAAGGCTTTTAATGTTTATTGTGAAGAATAAAAATAAACTACAACTTCTTAAACATCGTGGGGTTTCTAGGCATCTGCAACATATATGATTGTTCCAGTAGGCATTCCCATAAGAACATTCATCTTAGCGGGCCCAACTCAGCTCGTATCTGCGTTTGTGTGTGTGTGTGTGAGACGTATGGGAGTAAAAGGGAAAATAAAACACCTACGATATGCCAGAAATGTATGCAGTGCATTCGTATTTGAATGATTACTCGAAATTTTCCGCGGTGACATTGGAGGGCAAAGCGACAAAGTTTCTTGTTAATTACTACAGTTTGTCCCTATTATGGCAGAAAGAAGATTTGTGCACAGTGCTTACCTGTGAAGTCATTCTAAAATTATCTAAGACGGCCTTTTTTAATTTAGTTTTTTATCCAAATATCATTTAATATTTCAACAAAATTGAGTATTAGGATCTTCTATTTGACTCTTTATCTCCATTAATGTTTAATCAGAAATGATCCATGTGCATGGTGCAATAGTGTTCATGTAAATATACGATTTCGGGCCGACTGCATCATAGAGTTGATTGGCATGTGATGCACGTTCTTGAGACCTGACGTTCTATCCTTCCGACATAATTTGTCTTTCAATCACTCAAGACCAAATATTAAAATGTCTGTGTAGTAGAGAAATTGCACACTGGCAAGTATAATTTGCCTGTGGGAATATGTAAAATCATACACTTTGCAAGTGCAAAATTGTGCTATATATATATATATATATATATATATGTATTCACAGGTGGGTAGTAAGCATATATTTTTATGTCTGGCTGTGTACAAAGCGGAGCTGGTGATGGGCTGGAACGTAAATCCAGGATCCCTCATATGAGACCAGTTTGTTCAAAGCTACAGCTCAGCAAGAATCCTCCCCCCATCCCTCTCTCTCTCTCTCCTAAGGGGTGTGTGTATGGTGTATGTTTACCCGCCTGTATTGTTTGTGAGAGTATAATTACAACTAACCCCCCCCCCCCTAACATCCTCCTTCCCCCTACCTCATTATCCCACGGTCCGAGAGGTAACAAGAGAAGAACACTCTCAGCGCTCATAATGGGATGAAATGGATGACCCGACTCGTGCACACTATTCCCTGTGTTATCCGTCCCCCCCGCCCCCATACACTCATACCTATTCCCCAACACAAGTCTGTCTAGTCTGGTTCACACTGGGCTCCACCCCTCCCTCCCTCAATTCTCCTCCTGCGTTTATACCCCCGTAGTGCACGAAAGGGAGCCGGTGTCCTGGTTGTCTATTTGATACCTTTAGTTGGGTCCATTGGAGGAAGAGGATGTTAAAAATGAAAAGAACATCTGAGGGCAAACAAGCTGACTATGATATAATATTACTAGTAGGCCTAGTTCTGTAAGCAGTGGACTTCGCTAATCTCCATGTTCTTATCGTTAAATCAGTCTTAAGAGCTCTCTTTGTATTTCAATTTGATATTTTCCCTTGTTGAGGAAGTTAGACAGAATACTAATGAATATTATATTCAATAAAATATATCCATTGTGAATTAAGCTTTATTCACTCGATTTAATATGTAACTATCTCAATAGATGCTGAACTTATAAAAATTTGCCTTAGTTAATCGATTGATTGCTTAAGAATTTTAGATTTAAATTACTTTAGATGAACTAATAAATGGAAAAACTTTAGAGCAGCCACCATATTGAAAAGGATGGCCAGATTTATAAAGCCTCCTTTGAGATATTTCTACTAATTTTAATTTAAGGTGGGTATTTTTGAGATCATTTGGTGATAAATAGTTTAGAAACTAGTCGTTCTGAGCTCACTTGAAATTATGGTCCCATATACTAGTGACCCTTAATTTGTGTCAAGAACCTCCAAGATTGCACCCATGGTTAAACGGGCATTACTGTTCACCACAAATCTATAGTACTCTGGTTCGATTCAGGGTGTTGTTGACCAAGATATTTATTGTTAGTAATAGTAGTTACGATATTCAATTACTAGCTATAGTCCGATTCTTATAATAAGGGATTTATCTGACAGCTAGAAAAGTTACTAGAACTACTTTCACTCATTCATACGTCAAGTCATGTGGTCTTAGCTGTCACTATATTGTCAACACATATAAAACAGCATTTTACTACTCTCTTATTGTTATCAATGTTGACAAAAAGTTTGTGATTTAAGGACTTACCAAAGATAATCGCATTATATCCAGGTACAAGAGCCTGATGTGTTTAATTAATCTTGTTAGATTAGGTTAAGTTTTCTTGTAAATCGTGTACTGATATAATCTTTAAGCTTAAGGAAGGGAAGGCTAAACTAGGCTCATAATTTGACATTTTGATTTAAAACAAAAGCACACTTTTATCACAAATAAAATATTTCCAGCAAAATCAAAAGCATAATAATTTCATGAATATACTTTATTCTGTATATGAATTACGAAAAATTCAATCATACAGTAATCCTTAGGGAAATATTTTTAGAACGGATTATTAACACTTTTGAATAATAATATAGTATTACTAAGAACATATTAATTATTTCAACTAATGTTTGCAATAAAAAACTTCTGTCAGTTACCAACACTCCTACGTTTAATGAACTCTAATCACGGTCCAACACCTTAGCTAAGTCGGTAACGTGTCTTCCTACTGAGTTAAGGATCCTCGGTTTGATTCATGGCATTGCCGAAAAATTAATCATTGATGAAATGTGAGTTTCCCCTTTCGCATTGATGAATTAATGTTCGGAGGCAGAATGTTGTGTCTATTTTAGATTTAAATTAGAAGTCGTTTGCTAATATAAGTCGGTTCAGAAAGTGCACTTTAAATACATTCGATATAAAAGGGGGGGGGGGGAAGGGATTTTAAAAATGACTTTAATCACAACACACAGCTTGGAAATCTCCCTACAGTGACATATGAGGGGGGAAAACGGGGTGAATTGCCCGTCTTTTCTGGACGGGCGTATAATGTACTTACNCCCCCCCCCCCCCCACTCTCCCCTGTCCCTGCATGTAAAGCCTGGTTAACTCAGGACACATGTGCTCCAGCAAGTTGATGTTTATACATGTTGTTAGGGGAGCGACTAGGGTATGGGGACAACAGCGTGGGAGGGTTACGTGGAGGGATCTAAGATTCTCCTCAAGACTCGTGGGGGAGGGGGAGGGGACTTGGGAACCTTACACCAGTCTGGAGCGGAATTTATCAAACCCCTCTCATACACACTGTGACTTAAAGTACGGCCGAAGGGAGAGCAAGTTTTTTTATAAAATTGAAATATTTTGGTCAAAATAAATAAAATATTTCTCCAGTAGCAACATAGAGCTTAGTTTTCTGCATATGCTAATATCAACAAATCTTGAATATCTGTCAAGGGTGTCCTGGAATTTTATCAACTTTTTAAATAAAGAGAAAAAGTATTGACAAAATTCCAAGATAACCTTGACAGATATTCAAGATCTGTTGATATTAGCATGTGCAGAAAACTAAGTTCTATGTTGCTACTGGAGAAATATTTTATTTATTTTGACCAAGAAATTTCAATTTTATAAAAACTGTAAAAATACTTATACTCCCTTCTGCCACACCTTAAGTAGCCTAGCTATGTATACTTAGTGTGTGTGTGTGTGTGTGTGTGTGTCTGTCAAGTCCCAACATATTACAAAGAGGTAAATAAACATGACAAAGCTGACACCGTAATTTTTTATACGAATTGATTTTTGGAGCAAATTTTAGAAAAAAAATAGCCAGCCAACTCTTTGGCCTTGAGAAACTCAAAAGGTTCATGACCACCAAAACGTAATATCAACATTTCATCATATATTGAGACTCCTCCATCCAATCCCTAACCTGACACACAGCCTTCTTCAATGCAAATTAACATCCGTTCGACGTCTCGTATCAAGAGAGTTTATTTCTTAATTTCTCAAATAAAATGTTGTGTCTTTACTCATTACCTCAGCATGTACACCTTGATTATCTTTAGTATGTTTGGGGATGCACACAAGCCCTGAAGTTCTTCATTATATAGCTTTCTAATATTTTTTTCATCCCACTTAGGTTTAACTATCTTTCTCAGCACTTTGTTCTTATAATATCTTAGTTTATATTCTTGGTACAGAGTGATAGACCAAGGTTTATATCTGTATATAACAATGGGTAGGTTTATAGTTTAGTATATTCTCAGCTTAAAGGGAACCGTCTCGGTAAGCGAGAAATTACCGAGGAGAAGATCATATCTTAACACAATATTTAACTCTACGGTGCGTTTTTTTAAAGATATGGTTAATGCTAAAATATAGTCAAAAAATTTCAACAAGTTTGTCTCTTAACAACGCTATATTTTGAGTTTTATTAATATAAAATATTTATGGGAATTTAACATTAGCTCATTTTCATTGACTTTAAGAATATTTGCACAGATATGAGACAAGGATTTTTTTTTGAAGAAGTTACTTATATTTAGCCTTCTTTTATAACAAAGACAGTAATTTTTTTGATAGGTTCACAACATACCATCATTTAAGATATTTGAAAGCTAATTGCGATAATTCTTCTTTATCTTGACATAAGGAGTTTTGTATGTTTCTTTTTCCTCTTTCTTATTTGCATGGAAAAGGATGGTTTTAGGTGAAGAGTTAAATAGGGTATAAGTCTGGAGAGAATTGAGAAATAGTTCCAGGAAAAAAACAAAGACCATTGTATTTTAAGCTGTTTGGCCTGACAGTGATTGATACATACTTTCTTGCTGACTAAGACAGCCTCCTTAATCCTTAGAGACAAAAGAAGAGATGACAACAGCTCAAAACAGAATCACAACAAGCAAGGTATGATGAATTCTGTTTTTGACCTCCACCTCTTATTTTTATGAACTTCTTCAAATCGCATTCCACAGCTCCCTATGAATCCATACCTTTGTAATACATGTTTATAAAATACAAATATATATTTTTTGGTATCCATATTTAGTGTTTTTTTTAGATATTGATAATAGCTATCAAAAGTGACAGCTATATAGCACATGTTCTGACGAATGATTACAAACATGATCTTGTAACTTTTATTGATGTTAATTTAAGGATTTTTCTGAAAATAAAAGGAAGAAGAGAGGAGTGGCTGTAAAATATAAAAAAAAATTCTCTCGCCATGTCTTCCTGCATGTTTGGGGTGCACTCAAATATATCTATACAACTGACTGAGTTTCGAACCCCAATCTCCCTGTTACTGGGAAACTAGTCCAGACCTACTCAACATTTAATCCACGGGTCCACCCAGAGGGGCTATTACAGTTATAGGGGGCTTTGGTTTGATCCCGGGGGATATATAAATTATTTAATTACGTCCGATCCCTTATCATAATAGGTTTTTGGTAACTTACGGTTACAAAATTTACCAAAATAACTTTAAAAATTTCATAGGTAAAAGTCCAGATGACCCACAGCTTTCACTTCTTATAAATAATGTCAACACTTATGAAATAATACTAATTATAAATTAAAACGCTAACCAGATCGTCCACAAAATAACATGTTTTTTAGTTTTTAGAGGCCCTTCCTATGAGAATTGGACTATATATTTTCTTAGGTACATTCTGGATTGAGCTAACGGTCCCTATTTGTGAAATCTCATCCACTCAACTAAAATAAGAGCTGTATTCTTAGTCTAGTAGTCAACATTCCTGGCTACTAATATTGGGGTTCTAGGTTCAGTTCCCGGTGGTACTAATATGTATTCTTGGTGACCTGGTGGTCTAGGAGTAAGGTGTTAGACTTATGTGCTGGTGGTCTGGGGTTCAATCATCGGTCGCGACACAGATTTATTTGATTACCAAACCCTTCCTCCACCTCTGACAAGACGTGTATTAATCACAACTTGTGAATGTGTGGAATGTCAGGCCTCCACCGTGGTTCGAATCCCACGTTAAACTGTAGGTCCTCCATTTCGTCTCACAATCACCCTACCATTAGACATTAGCGTAAGTGCGTATAACCCTAACTGGTAGTAAGACGAGGTGCTAGTAATAATAATAATATTATTAATAGCAATAGTAATAATAATAATTATTATTCTTCCCGAAGAAGAATTGTTTCTTTGGTTGTCATGGTCTTGTTAATTAGGCTTAAGTTAGGTTTAATACTGGCACTACATGATCATCATAATTATCATCACATCATCTCGGTTAAGTAACCGCACCTACATAATGTGCCAACATCAGAAGACGGTTACATGTCCACCACTGTCAGTAGAAGAACCAGAATGTCTAGCCGACAAACCCTGGTGGCACAATCTAAAAAGAAGAGAGTAAAAATGGGATATGCCTGTTTTACACTGAGCCTTTCCTCATCTTTTTTTTTTCTTGTCAAAATAGTGGCGGTAGTCTTCAGGCAGACACGGTCTGTCTGTATTGGGAAATGTGATCTATACATTGTGCTTTGGAGACGTGTGGTTTTGTCCCTGGTGGGTAGGCAATCTCCAGTCGCCAATCCCCGCCACTACCCTTTCCCATCACACAGAGTGGAAGCGTTTCATTGTATTTCAAATTATTGATGTATCGAATACCTATAGTATCGGTTTTCCGATACTCAACATGTAGTATTTTTTTGGTAAGAAATTTCACTGTTCTTTTATTAAAAATGTTAATCTACTACAATACAAGAGATACAAAAAAATATTATGAATTTTAATTAACTTTATAATGGACGTCGATCGTATTGGTTTGGCGATTCTATTATTAATATGTAAGGGCGAAAGTTTAGATTTCAGGAATTTACTTCAAACATTTCAGGGTGAGGAATTTAACAACCCGATACCCTTGTTAAACATTTTTTTTAAAGTCCACGCATGTAAAGGAAAAAAGGATGTAAAATTTGATAATCATATTGTAATTAATTTGTATTATCTTCTAACATTTTTTTGGTATTTATTAGCGTAATATAATGAGTGTTAATTTGATGGAAAAGAATTTGCGTTTGTTTTTAATAAAGAATAAGAATTCATTATACCACTTCATATTCTCACAGTTCTGGTAACATTTAAACCAGTAGACCTCCTCATTATTTTATTATGAGCTCATGTCATATTTATTCCACTATACCTTTGACATGTATTCCATTTCCTGTCATATTTCCACAAATGGAACGTCCTATGTGTCGTTATTTAAGGTAATATCCAAAACAATACTCTTTATGTATTCTTAGATCATGCCATATTTAAAACACTTTACCTCTTCTTTAATTCACATTTCCTCTCATATTTATACCTCTATACTTCAGGTTTTCTCATTCTCTCATATTCATACAGTCAACTCTCGATTCTACGACCCCGGGAATAGCGTCCCTCTCGAAATAACGACCCTTTTTTGGGGAACCGTAAAAAATGTGGGAAAAAAAGGTTGAAAAGTTTAAGTAAATCGGCTGTAAAATGTGTTTGTTGCATTTATTTATGTCGCTGCGTTGCATTTATCTTTGTGAGCGCTGTATTACTAGTAACTGGGGTGGGTCAGGTATAAAAATAGACACCACCTCATCAATGCCAGCCAATAGCACTTGACTCTATCCACCCCCTCCCACAAGCAAGACAATGTTTCCCCGCGTGCGACTGCCGTTACATCACGCGCCAGTCTTGCTTTTGCCTTTGTTATTTCGATTCTCGATTTGGTTACTATTTTGGTTTGATTTTGTGAACAATTTTTGACGACCAATGCTATTATTTAACATTGTTATTTTGATTTGGTTATGTTTTTGGTTGGATTTTGTGAAAGATTTTTTTATGACCCACGCTATTTGTTGTCTAAAAAAAATGCAATTTTTTCGTATGAAGGTCAGGGGTGGAACAAAATCTGTGAAAATTCCAATAACGACCCCTTCGAAATAACGACCCTTTTCCAGGGAACCGTGAAAGGTCGTAGAATCGATAGTTGACTGTAACACTCACTATTCCCCTTCGGTTGTTCTCAACCATACCACTATTCCCCTTCGGTTGTTCTCAACCATACCACTAATGTGTGATAAGTGAAGCTGCGCAACTCCACTAACAAATATTTTATGGAATTATTTGAAGTTAAAGAGAGCTTTGCGGGAAACTTCTAGAATTGTTTGAGGACAGCAATAATTTAAATGCAATTAACAAGGGTCTGCTGCATCATAACGTGATTTGTGGGGGGTAGTTAGTTGCATGGTTATCACACGAAGTTTGTTTTATTAATTCATGATTATATTACGTCAACCAAATTAGCCTTGGATTTTGTTGAGTATTTTTTTTATATGACAGTGGCCCCCACCGAAGGCAGCTATGTCTAGATTCTTACAAAATTATCCAGGCAAAACTTTTAGATAGAAATAAATACAAAATAACTTGAAGTACTACTATTTATTTAAGTATTTATTTAGGAGCCAAACATTATTTTTAGCTGATAAAGGCTTATATTGATCTATATATTATTTACCTCATGCAAAAATATTAAAAGTACACAACTTAAGTGTCATGTATTTAAATATTTGGTTAATAGGACGAGCCCATTTATAAATAATAATTTATGTTAGCTATTAAGTTGGTACCAACCAAGCTCCTTTTGACTCATATTCAGCCCCCCGCCCCCTCCCGACTACAGACACATGAATATTAATGGTACATCACGTTTACCCTGAAAGGTAGCAGTCCTACCTTGAAATTATATTATTTGAAGTGGGAACACGTCTGCGTTTGGTCTGAAACAGATCAGTAACAAAAAAAAAAAAAAAAAAAAATTT
>CABFVZ010000244.1:527585-546863 GCA_902151445.1 Timema monikensis | reverse complement strand
AAAAAAAAAAAAAAAAAATCATAAAAGATGTTTGCACGTCTCTTTCTTAGCCATTCATCGTTTTATTTATCCTTTTCTTTCCTTTACATTCCTTCTATCCCTTTCCCCAGGCGTAGAGCAGTGCTTCATCTCAACAAAAGCTAGCACACCCTTCTTTGTCGTAGTCCTACATCACTATTCTCATCGGATATTGCCTATTTTGTTGACTCTCAGTTGTGTGGACACTCTGTTAAAAATATATCGAGACATGTACAACAAAATCATTATTAAAGACTTAAAGTAAGATTTTATTAGAAAACATTATAACAGATTTGTAATAAGAAGAGTTATTTAAAATATTTTTTAAATATATGAGTTATTGGTTTATGAAATATGAGAAAAATTTAAATCATATAAGTTGAAATTAGTCAGGTGAAAAAGTTTTATAAATTATAAGAATAAATATAGTAGAACATTAAAAATAATAATAAAACTTAAATTATAATTAAATTGTTAGAAAATATAATTTTATTATTATTATTATTATTTACACCACGTCTTACTAACCGTTCGGGTTATACGCTTTAAGTACTAATTACGCTAATGGGTTGGGAATTGGGAAGATTAAAGTAGAGGAAGTTAACCCGCATTTGCGTGGATGGGAGAGTGGAAAACCATTTAGGAAAAACCACCCCCAGTTCACCCGACCGAGATTCGAACCTCGATCTCCCCGTCCTCGGTGGTCGAGTTCAATACGACTAGCGCGTTAGCCAACTACGCCACCGAGGCGGGTGAAAATATAATTGAATGACTAGAATGAAATAAAGTTTATTGCTTGGTAGAAATTAAATTTTAATATGTTAGTTTATATATTCATATACCGTAACATGTCTAAAAATTCACTAGGTGGTCTTCAAAGAAAATTCATCATAGCTATTAAATGAGCATGGGAATAAATACACCCCGGTGAAGATTAAAAAAATAATAATTTAAATCATTTAGTTGATATTTCCCCATTTAGATTTTTAAATGCCCTTTATTAAATATTATATTCCTAAAATATTAAACACATCTGATTTTAATATTCAACCGTAATTTTTTTTTTCGAGTAATTTGTTGGCTTATTCAATTTTGAACTTGTTTATGATTATAATCTCCTCATTATTTTCTATCACTGGTAGTCTTCTTTTACACGTGGTCTTCACTTCTTTTTCACATATTTAATTATTTTATCCGCTGTGGTGGACTTGCTACTCTAAGTAGACTAGACTGCCGATGACGAGGAGATAGAAATTCGAATCTCGGTCAGGTATAATTAAAGTGGTTTTTCTAGAATGATTTTCCAATCTCCCTCCACGAAAATTTGGGTACACTTTCTAATCCATAAAACCAATAAAGTAATCAACACATAAGCGTATAGCCCAAACGGATAACAAGATATGATGCTAAATTATTTTTATGGCTTAAACTTTTAATTTTTTTAAATTTTTTGTATATGAACCAATAACAATATTTTTATATGTCTTAAATTTTTCGGTTCTTGATTTATATTGTACGAAAAAGAGTTTTGATATAAAACAGCACTAACCCTGATTTTTCTTGCTAAGAATAATTAGTAAAAATAATTTAGTGTGTTTACAACAAACACAACCTGCACATGCAGAATAAACGTCACTGTCTCATTTACTGACATTAGGAAGAATGGGTTTCGAGTCCCGTCCTAATGACAGTTTGTATATGAACCAATAACAATGAGTTATTCTCTTAGTGAATTAGATTTAAATTCTACCTTAATAATCCATATCCTATTAGAGCAAATGAACACTGAAAACCGTGACTTATAGTATATGTGGAGGAAAAGAAGAAAATCAAAATAATTTAGTGATATAGAGACAAGGCTGTAGCCCCTTTTTAACATTCAGGACTAGAGCGGGCATACAAGTGACAAGATAAATTGATAAAGGAAAGATAAATGAAGAGTGAGCCGAAAGAAAGTCCAAAAAGCATATATTATGAAATAATATATACAATCATGATATCCAAACCTACTTAGCAGTAACGTAACTAGAAAATAAGGTCATCTCCGGGATGGTATGGTATTTAAATAAAAGCTGAATGGAAGCGAACACATTGCCAGATAACGGGATTAGAATTATTTTATCAATAACAAATATATATATATATCATACAACATAATTAAAGCTGTCGATAATTTCAAAAGTGTTACTCGTCCAGAGGACTCACAATAATAAACTTTTTTTTTTTATAATGCTTGTATAATATCAATATGATGAAAATTCAATAGTCAGATGGACACTCACTTTAAGATATAGTTATAGTCTCATATATAAAAAAAAACCGCCTTGGTGGCGTAGTTGGCTAACGCGCTTGTCGTGTTAAGCTCTACTGCTGAGGACGGGGAGATCGAGGTTCGAATCTCGGTCGGGTGAACTGGGGGTGGTTTTCCACTCTCCCTCCACGAAAATGTGGGTTCACTTCCTATGATTAAACCTTCCCAATTCCTAATCCATTAGCGTAATTAGTACTTAAAGCGTATAACCCGAATGGGTAGTAAGACGTGGTGCTAAATATTATTACTATTATATCATATATAAAGGACTCGATGTTATCTGAATTTCATAAATAATGGACGTAATATCACCAATATTTCCTCATTTTAAATGTCTTCAAGTAACAACAATATAAACAGTACTGAGAAAAATAGAATTTATCATGTAAATATATGTATGTTAATTTGCTCTGTCTAACGGACATCATAGTATTAACATAATAAATGTCTCTCATATCAAAATTATTATATTAACCTAATATGTAGAAGGGAGTATATTAAACATTTCCCATGTCTAAATAACATCGCAATACCAACAATTAAACAAACAATGGACATAGTACCAAATGAATAAATTTTAAATTTATATTTCTTAAATATTTAGCAAGCCTACATGACCTCGTAATATCAATGATTTGAACAAGTGAATAAATTTAAAATTTAAATACCCTAGACGTTTCCCAAAACTAGATGATTGAATTATAGTATTTATACTAAAAAATATATGTACGAAAAGGTTTTGAAGTTAAATCCATGATAAATAGACGAAAAGAAATTTTGCATTATAATGTCCGAAAAATAATTTTGAAGCTTATATTTTATATTTGACGCCTAAATGTGTCTCGAATGGCAGTATTTTTTTGCTAAGCTGTGGCTCATAAAAGGGGAGCGGGTGGTAAGAGTCACACATAAGAGATGGATAGACAACAAACGAGAGGGAAGGAGTAGTCATGTTTGGGAAACATGTGACGAGCAGTATCTGGACAATTCCAGAACAGTTATTCTCATGTCACGCGCAACATTTTAGCGCTGTAGACGTCACACATTTTTCTTCCCGACATCCTCTGCGAATACCCGAAGTTGATACACCTCTTGGCCTCACACCTCCAGTTTAATCAACAAGTGCGTGATGGTCAGTCGTGGCTGAGAGAGAGGGAGAGCTCTGGACGTACACAGAAGAAAATGGGGCAATTGGTAAGCTTTCGATATCACTTGTGTAGTTGTGGTGGGATACGACTTGAACTAATATAATGTCCAGTGTTTTATTGATTTAGAACGTTGTAGCTCTTTATAAACTCTACAAAACTTATCCTTTATTTGTTTAGGTCTTAAAATTTCCCGCTTTTCTAAAGCGATTAGTTTTCAACCTTTTTAATGACTGCAAATCTCCCACATTCTTAAACACTTATCTGAAATACTCAAGATTTGTTTTTAATTAAATAAAAGTAGTAATTAAGATCCTTCTATCTAGTTGTGGTTACTTTGATTAAAAAAACTTCTTTAATCTTAATTTGCTATTTTTATAGTTCTATCTGAAAAATATCAATAAACCAATTCTAATTCAGTAGAAAATTTACAAACTTCATGTGTCATCTCAGGGTAAATTTGTTTTTAGTTTAGGCATAAAAAATGGAGAATATCAATGAGAATATAAAACTAATATTTTAATGAAAAAAAACCCCACATTACTAACGATAACTAACTAAACCATGGCTTGTTTCACAATATACATTCTTTTTAGATTAATTCAAATTGGGTTAAGATGGAGCAAAACAATAGAGAAATAGGTCCTAATAGCTCAATTATATCGACGTAATATATTATATATATTATATTATTAGCACCGCGTCTTACTACCCGTTCGGGTTATACGCACTTACGCTTAATGTGTAATGGTAGGGTGATTGTGAGATGAAATGAAGGACCTACAGTTTAACGTGGAATCCGAACCACGGCAGAGGCCTGGCATTCCACACATTCACAAGTTGTGGTTACTACACATCGACGTAATAATATTGTGCACGCGTACCACAGGTTTCAAACCTCTATTATATAAAATAGTATTATTATAATTTATATATTAATTATTTGTCTCCACGTCTCACTACACGTACTAATTATACGCATGTACACGTACTAACTACGCTAATATGTTGGGGATGAGTAAGGTCTAATCTATAGGAAGTGTATTCAAATTTGCGTGAAGACAGTAATGGTAAACCATTTAATAAACACCACCCTTAGTACACCCAAGCGGGATTCAAAACCCGATATCCCCATATTATGCAGTCTAGTATATTGAGAAAGTGTCACCTTAGACCATGCGGCCACCGAAGTGGGTGGTTAGAGTAAAACAGAATAAATGTATTTTGAGTATTCATCTTTGGATGTTAAATATTGAATTAAATACCCTACTTCCCTTTATACACACACACAAACACTCACACTCACTCACACTCACACACACTCACACTCACACACACTCACACACACACACACACACAAACACACACACACACATACACACACTCACACACAAACATACACACTCACACATAAAAACATTCACACTCACACACACTCACACACAAACATACACACTCACACACAAACATACACACTCACACACAAACATACACACTCACACACAAACATACACAAACACACACACTCACACACAAACACTCACACTCACACACACTCACACACAAACATACACACTCACACACAAACATACACACTCACACACAAACATACACACTCACACACAAACATACACAAACACACACACTCACACACAAACACACACACTCACACACACTCACACACAAACATACACACTCACACACAAACATACACACTCACAAACAAACTCACACACATAAACTCACATACCTACACACACACACACACACATACACACACACACTCACACACATACACACATACACAAACATACTCACATACGTCCCTCTATTTCTGGTCCTGGATACTAGCATCTCTTTATCTACCCACGCTTTTGCTTCGTTTAGAAACTATCGAGATTTACCCTTCTCGGTGGGCACTCGAACTAAATACTAGACTCGTCCAGTCTGGTCTGTCTGGGACGAAGAGGCTGGGGATCTAATCTTATTCAGATGTAATTAGGATTTTTTTTTACTGAAAGGTTTTCCATTATGTTTCCACTTAAATATGAGTATATTTCGTCTGAAATTTTACCTCTATAAACCCTATTAGTATAATTAAATGTGGTTATTCCGTAAAGAGAGTAATACCTCTTTTGGACGTGAAAGTGACTTATTCTATTCTTAATTTTTTTATCACCGTGTCTTAATACCTGTTCGTGTACAGGTTATACGCAATACTTATAATTAATCTAATGGGGCAGGGATTAGGAAGAAATAACTTTAGAGATGATATACCCACATATACTTACTGGGAGAGTGGTAAATCCTGTAGTAAAAATACACCTTCAATAAACCTGACCAAGATTCGAACCCAGATATCCCCATCACCATCAGGCCAGTCTAACACGAGAGTGACGCCTTAGATTGTTCGATCACTGAAGTGGGTCGATCTGTGCTACACATCCCATATAATGGTCCGTGATGAATCTATCTCCCTCCCCCGCGGCCCCCTTATATCTTCCAATCATCTCTCACTTCCCCTATTCCCATCATTTTTTTTTCAACCGTCCCAGATAGCCATTATTGGATCGCACTCCAAGCATAGCTCGCCCAGCCCATTTTCTGCAAAATGTTCGTAGCAAATTCCTGCCCCCTTCTCCAAAGTTTATATGAATACCGACCGATAATTTTGAAGCCTTCTCTAACACTTTCAAGAATGTCTGATATCGGTTTCCATAGAATATTCCATCAAAGGTCAATGACGTCATATTTAATAGAGAAAAATAAGTTACATAATAAGGCATTTAATTGTGTACGGGACTAATTTAAACATTAGATTTATAATACGTATCAAAGTGGGAAAAGATAGCGTGAATATAAATACAGTTTGTAAAGCGGTATAATACGTATCAAAGTGGGAAAAGATAGAGTGAATATAAATACAGTTTGTAAAGCGGTGGAGGAGGCTGAAGTTGTAATGAGAGTGAAAAGCAGGAGTTGTGTCAAGACAAAGTGGGAGGATGGAGAATTTCCAAATAAAAAATTGATTGTAGCAGGGTAGTTCCCACTAATGTTTGTAATGGTAATGGAAATGGTCACTAACAACGTGGTAGGAAAGAATGAAAGCCATGATGATTGCTGATGAATTAATGGTATGTGAGGAGAAGGAAGAAGTAATACAGGGACGGTTACAGAAATAGAACGAGGAAATGAAAGCGTGTGGAATGAAATTTGACATTATGAAGTGCGAAATGACGATAGTGACAAGGACGAAGATAAGGCCTAGTAAAGCTGTAAAGTTGGATGGAGTAGAGACGAGAAAAGTAAAGAACGTAAAATATCTTGGAAACGTGATTGAGAAGAATGATGGAAGTAGAAAGGATTTATTGAAAAGAGGACAGGAAGGAGTTGTTCTATAGGTGTGTAAGAGACCTTCTATGGATAATAGAAGTCCCAATGTAGTGTAAGGAAGTATTGTACAGGGACTAATCTGTACCCATTGTCACATATGCACCAGAAACATGGACAGTGAATGTAAGAAAGACAAGGAATGTGGAGATCATGGGAATGAAGTTTGTGAGGATCATGTTAGCTGTCACGAAGAGAAACAAGATTAGGAATGGAGTTATTTGGAAAATAGTGGAGGCACAGGGAATACGAGATAGTAGAGGAAGCAAGAATGAGTTGGTATAGAGATGTAATGAAGAAGAAAAAAGAGAGGATGCTGAAGAAAATGTTGGAAATGAAGTATGTGGGAAAAAGACTGCAAGGGAGGTCAAGAAAGAGATGGGAGGAGCAGATAGGAGAAAGTGTGCAATTGAGAGAAGAAGAATGATAGAAGGATAGAAGAAGATAGACGCATTTTTCTAAGCTGACCCGGCTATAGGCTGGAAACATTTGGTATTGTTGATTTAGGTGGAATTGAAAGGAACGCGAAAAGTGTTTGTGTTTTTGCGATTTGTATAGCAATAAATTTTCTTGAGCAAAATAAATAAAATATTGCTCCTACAGAAACATAGTTAAATTTTCTTCACATGATGATATCAACAGTTGAATATATGTCGTGAGCATAGCGACATTAGATGAGAAACTTTTTGAATGAAGAGAAAAAGTTATCATTAAATTACAGGACATCCTCGACCGATATTCAACAACTGTTGATATCACCATGTGAGGTAAATTAAACTCTATTTTTATTTTAAAGAAATGTATTATTTATTTTGACAAATGTTTTGCTATAAAATCTACTAAAACTCTAACCATTACTCACGTATCCTTCACCCCTACCTAAATGATGATATCTGGATAAGGTTTGCTGTATAGTTCGTTATTTATCCGCTCTTACAAATGTAATTTTTATCCAGAGTTGGGTCGAATCCGAATCGTGGGAAAAATTATGAACGTAAGAATGAATATAAGTAAAACGGAAAAATATATAATATAAATAGTGACTAAACGTTTAAATTCTTTTCTATAATCCATTCATTATAAAATTCATTAAATATTAAATTACTGGTCTGGAGCCTGGATGCTAAGCTCATCTTATAATCATATAGGTTCTGGACAATCAATAAGCAGTATTAGAACTCTAGGACAGATTTTAATTGATTTTTTTTTGTTAATGATTTGAGCATTAAAGCCAATATTTTCTCGAATCCTCGAATGCTACATATTCTTAGGGATTCAAGGGTGTTATCCTTAATTTTATCCCTATTATTGATGGTGCATAGTCCAATGTTCACAGAAAGGTACTTATTTGACAGCTAGAAAAGCTACTAGATCTACTTTAACATATTGTCCGACAATTTATCTCAGTCGGTAGCATTCTTCTCTACTGAACTGAGGGTTCCAAGTCCGAATCCCGGCACGGCCGGAAAACTTATTATCGGTGAATTGTGGGTTGCTGATATACTCATTAGGTTCATAAAGTACACGTAAAACACCTCAAATGAGTTTAAAAAAAATTACTTTCACATATTCATACGTCAAGTCATATTATCTGCATGTCACTTTTAATATATATTATAAATACCTATAAAATAGCACTAATAATATGGTAAATTATATCATTTTGGACCAAAAAAATAAATGTTTGAATTTTAAAATGTTTCTCCCTGCAATAACCTTACCATAGACCAATAAAACATTAGTAAAATATTTTTCTTTTTAAAAATATATTCCTGTAATTTTCACATCCTATCTCCAAGTAAATGATGTATCATTTCCTCTTATATTCTCTCTCATCTATTATACACGCATACCACTATATCAGAACCCACTCTACACGTGTTTTCTATTCCTGTGTACAAATCACACACACACACACACACACACATACATACATGTATATGTATACATACTCGTATATAATATTCCTTTTATTATATTTCCATCACAGGCTTGGGACAAACTAAATAACTCTCTTTACCACTTGGTATTCACAGTTACTTTTAACAGTACAATCACCCAATATATTAAAATTAGTTCTTGAAATAATTTGATCTTCAAAACAAAACGAATATATGAAGGGGCGTGTAAATGATTTTAATATTCAGTCTATTTCAATTAAAAATATGTTTATCACTATAATATTATTATTATTATAGTAATAAACATATTTTTAATTGAAATAGACTGAATATTAAAATCATTTACACGCCCTTTCATATAATAATATTATTAATAATATATTATTATTACTTTGTGAATATATTTTAAACAAATTTAATGTAAGTTGTATTTAGTCCCAGTTTAAATAGAAGTAATTAGCCCTATTATTATTATTATTACTGTAAACCATTAGCTTTAATTATTTATAGCCCTAGTGTTTAGCTACCTATTAATAGTAAATATAATTACGGTAAGAACAAAATTCATTAACTATAGCTTTAGAAAAATAAAATGTGTGTTAATTAATAATTTTATTTATTATTTTATTTTAATGACATCTCCAGTTCTAGCTTCAGCAACAAATATTGCAATTTATACGGAATTGTTTTCTTGTTTACAAGACCTGTTTTATGTTTTATATATCTGTTTTCCCTTCGGATCCCCCCCTAATCCCCCCACTCCATTGCGTGAAAAGTGGGACTGTTAATTAGAAAAATAAGTGCGGTCACAGCTTTGCAGTAATTGCCAGTGCTATGCCTTGACGCGGGGAAACTTGAGGAGCGAAGGGTGGGTAGCTCAATAAAAGAGGATTAAATGCACTTATATAAAGTTTATATTCTTCACTTTATGTCCTTCAAACATTTCCGTGGAATGTATTACATTTCTAGGAGTACTACTAAAACTTTAAACAACAAACGGTGACCTGGTGGTCTAGGGATAAGGTGTCAAGACTTCTGTGTTGGGGTCCGGGGTTCAATCCTCGGTTCCAGCACAGATTTATCTGATTATCAAACCCTTCCTTTACCTCTGACAAGACGTGTATTAACCACAACTTGTGAATATGTGGAATGCCAGGCCTTCACCGTGGTTCGGATTCCACGTTAAACTGTAGGTCCTTCATTTCATCTCACAATCAACCTACCATTACACATTAGCGCAAGTGCGTATAACCCGAACGGGTAGTAAGACGCAGTGCTAATAATAATAATAATAATAATAATAATAATTGTATAAGGGATGTTAATATTTATAGAGAAAATAGACTAACAACTGTTAAATATAATCATAAAATGAATAAATATTGTTATTTTTATTACTGGCTAGTAACCATCTTCCCATAGTAGAAGGGCTAAAATAGATGGTTATAAATTATCCATTTTGTTTCTAGATGACCATCATGTCTAGCCTATTAACCTAGGGACATTACAAAGCTGGTCCAATGAAAATCCGATAATTTGGAGCAAAAAAAAAGACCATAAAATAGTATTTTGCAGCCATCATATTGAAACAAAAAACTAGAGATAAATCTTTATCAAATTGGACGTCCAAGCTATGTCCATGCGAAATTCCAACACAATCTGTCAAGTGCCCTTTTTGCGTGAATGAGTAGTAACAAACCCTGTCGCTTCGGTGGCCGCGTGGTCTGAGACAATACTCTCGCAATACAGTAGAATGCCGATAAGGGAGAGATCGGGGTTCGAATCTCGGTTGTGTATGCTGAAGGTCGTTTTTATAAAATGTTTTTCTACTCTTTCTCTCTTTCCACGCATATGTGTGTGCGCGCTTCCTCTAAATCCAACACATTAGTGTAATTGATACATAGGTGGACAATCCGAGCGGGAAGTAAAATGTGGTGCTAAGACACTAAAGATAAGACACCTATTCATTATATATATATATATATTAAAAGGATATCTCTGCCGACCTTCGTATCGTGGGGTAAAGTGCTCGCTTCAGAACCCATTGTTTGCGAGTTCAAGCCCAGCTGAGGTAAATGGATTTTTCTAGAGCGATAAAAATTCATAACACAACCTCCCTCGGAGTGTCAGTAAAGCCTTCTAATGTCAATTGAGGCATGTAAAAGAATCCTAAAAGGTAAATGAAAATACCTCTTTCAATTAAAATTGGTAAGCCTTTTAACTCTCATAGAAATTCAGTGTGGAAGGCAACGGGTAACCACCACACTTCCTAGACTCCAGATGGTGCAGGCGGAAATAAACATCTGAAGAACTGTGTGAATTCACAGCTCCGGATGTTTAGAATTCACATCAAACCAACCTTTGGGTTGTTTACTTAAGAAGAAGAATAAAATTCGGTTGTGGATAAGAGCGTCAAATGATAGGCATCCCCAGCAAGACATTGGTTTTAATCCCGCTTGGTTTGGACTTAGTTTTTCAAGCGGTGCTAAATTTCATCGTGATTCAATATAGAGACCCGTTTTAAATTTTGAGCCGTATCTTAATACCTATCAAGGTTATCATCGTGTATTACCAAAAGAGAGATAGAGATGAGCAAGGTAGAATTTTGTGGAATTAACCCTCATTTTCATCGAGGGAATGTGGAGAAAACATTTGGGGAACAAAAATCACCTTGATACTCATTCATCTTGAATTTGTAATCCGACCTTACCGTCACCGTTAGTTAAAATTATATTGGTTTGACATTTATTTTAAATATCCCACAATTGCAGGTACAGACAAAATTTAAAATGAAGAGATTTATTTTAAAGCAATATCGGTTACTATATGTAATTTCAAGTACTCTTACGTCATCATTAAGTGATCTATTGCTAACTTTTTCGATGAATATTATAAATACCTGTAAAGCAACATTAACGTGCTGAGGTTTGCCTGACGTCCGAAGGAGTTCACCTGAGTGACTAAAAGGGGAAAAAATGTATTATTTACTTTGCTTTAATTTAGCTAATAAATATTAACTTTTCAATCAAAGTGTTAAATTTTAAGTTAATAATCGTATAATTATTTATGCTCCATCCTGTATAAGTTTAAATTAAAAAAAGTGTGATATTTTATCCATACGTTCTATACACACTTGTGTTGAACCCATATTCCTTTCACCTTTCCCAATTTTTATTTGATGAAATTCAAACCGTAAATTTACCTCCATCGTTTTAAAGCTAGTCTGTTTATTTGTTAAAACCTATCATTCCTATACTAAACGCCTCGTGTTTGATTTGTATTAATGCTACGGCGGTGCCCACTATCCATAGGAGCTATTTAATATTTCAAAATAGTAACCCCTCAACCCATGTCATTTGCATTTTAAAATCATTCCTACTACTACTACTAGGTGTGACAATAAATGTCACACGGTGACAATTCAAATATTGGTACCGGTGTGTTGACCTTTCGTGGGGATAACAAAGTAAATGAAATCGGGTTCGTTCAGAATAGTATCTCTTATAATTTTAAATAATTTGTTTGAAAGACTTAACAGTATTTGTATTTAGTATAGCGTCACATTTAAGGCATACTAAGTCTGACCATGAAACTGGCCTTAAGTCAGTAGGTAACTGTTGAGTAACCAAAAGGAACTTAAATACTAACTGAACAATCTTTACCCTTCTTCCGTTCACATTTATACATTAATTTTTCACGTTTATTATAATATTATAATCATTATATTCACTTTAAAAATAAACATAAAGAAGTAGTTCATAAAATAATAATTAATGAATCATCTTTTAGAAATTTGATGGATTAAATACTTGCGCAGTGAGCCGATCCCACAAAGTGTAAGCTAACCTTTCGGATATATTATTGATAATACCTCTAAGATACTATTTATTAATTAACTAATCTTATTTGAAGTGCAATCAATGTGTTCAATATTCTTTTTACTTTAAAATTCCCACAATTTAGACCTTCTTGAGATCCTACTATCTATATTATTTTGTAAAGAAAATATGACAATTCAGATTGAGAATATTTTCTGAGATGATACGATAGGTCGTAATGTACCTCTACAGTCCACTTTTCATAGGAAGGGCTCTGACATCTAGAAAAGGTACCAGATCTAATTTAATGTATTCATTTGTGAAGACAATATGGAGATTATCAATACCTATAAAATAACACTAATGATATAGAGTAAAATATTATCAATGTTGACCCTCATATTTATGTTTATATGTTATAAAAGGCCCTTCCTACGAAAATTGCATTGTACTTAAAGCCCACTCCAGTCCATGGTACATTCTGTGTCTCATTTCAGAATAGTAGCGGCTATATACCAGATTGATCGCTCGGATTGTTCAAACGAGAATGGTATTCCAAACTTGTGTAGGATATATTTCTCTCCACAAATATCTGGGAATAAGCATACCTCAGTTGGTGAAACCACCTTCTCTGTCCCATCGTCCTGTATTTACACCGAGCTATAGAAGGGAAGTTTTTATAATTGCTCTATAGTAGTTGAAGGGGTTTCAGGGGAAATAACGCCTCCTGCGAACGAGGAATCTGTCAAATGCTCAGTTCAGGAATTTCTGTCGTTAAAATGGGCTCTAGTCCTTTTTTTAAAAAAAATACATACAATATTTTTGGATATATTCCCCTCAAATCATTAAATGTAACCCTTATCCGTAGCTAAGAGGCGTTATACTTGACTCTTGGTCACCGCTGACTGGAGTTTAGGGTTCAACTTGTCATCTGTAAAGTCCCCTGAGAAAAATGTATCTATATTTGAAGGTTTTGTCATGACTTTCCGATCCTTTCTACACGATAATGTGCGTAAATGGTCTTTGTGATTCCTTTATATTAATCACTTAGATTAAGTGTTATTATATCTAGCTTTGATTGTATAGACTATAATAGGTGTTTGATTGATACGTTTAATGCCATAGTTATTGACAGCATAATTGGACCTTTGGATAAGTAGACAAAGCCTCCCACAGTACATCTTACAGGGATTAGAACCCTGATCTCATGATTGACAATCCAGTCTATTGCAAGATTGACGCCTTAAACCATTCGACAACCAAAGTGGGTTATACCGTATCTATAATTTTAATCATACAAATATAATTCATCCAATAATTCTATGTGAGCCTCTTCTGTGGCCACAAGGTCTAAGGCGCTAAGCTCGCAATAGATTAGACTATCGATGACGATGAGATTGTAGTTCGATTCTTTTCGGGTGTGCAGAGGGAGGTTTTCCCTAAAGTGTTTCCAACTCTCTCTCTCTTCATGCAAATGTGGATACACTTCTTCTAAATCCGATATTACTAATCCCTAATCCATTAGAGTATGTTAATGTATCCCCTTTTTATCCCCTAGGATCAAAAGGAGGCATACAAAAATACTAAAGCACACATAAAGAGAAAGTGAATGAAATACAGAGTGGCCTGACAGGACAATGACTTTTGAATATATTATAACTCGTATATGGTCTAGTTGATGATGCTTTATTAACTGTCTATAAAAGTTCATATCTGATAGTTTTTCACCACAAGTGAATTCTAATTACACATTTTGATTTGTAAGTTCACTTAATACATCTACTAATTTAGCAAGGGTTTAATCTATCAATTTAATTTTAAATATATTTCTAGAGCAATCTAAGTCTTATCATATATATATATATATATATTTTTCAAAACAAACGTTAAGTAACTATATTAACTTTGTGGTCAGCCATAGTGGCCAATTCAAAAAGGGAAAAGACAATAAGACCTAACAACCAATATTATCTAAATATTCCTAAGTTCCAAAGTCTGAAGAACTTCTGTTAACATTAACATTTTTAAGCCAGAAGGACTTCCTACAAGCGTAAACATGTTTTTATGGAAACTAAGAATAAAGTTTTACAACCATTAACATGATTGTTCAACAATATCTTTCTTAGTTATAAGGACTTTTAATTAATTTTCATCGCGTATCAATTAGTGAATAAGTTAAGGGAAAATCCCTAATTTCTAAGAAATTGAATCAATTACGTTATAAGTCATAAGGACTTTAATACATTTTAACAATTTGGTTCTTTTTCTTCTAATGGGACTTTCAACACACATATAAATCATAATTCTAGAAGAACTTTACTAACATCAGTTATTAAACTCCAAATTTACTAGTCGTAAGGACTTGAAATAATTTTTATGTCCCATTTAATTAGTAAAAAGGACAATAAAATTATCTAAAACAATTTTAAGTCAAAATCTGTAAGAAACAAATGCTTTAGATGGTTTAATCCAAAGTATATGTATCATGAGGACATTCTAATTAAAATTTACAAGTCACAAGAACTTTGAAAGATTTAAGCCAAAATATATGAATCATAAGAACATTCTAATCAAAACTTAAAAGTACCAAGGACTTTGATCGATTTAGGCAAACTATATGAATCATAAGGACATTCTATTATTTTATAATAAATATTTTAAAATGAACAATACTTCATAATTAAGAAATTGTTACCACGAGGTTCCTTTTGTATATTTAAAGTTTAAAGCCGAAAAGGAATTTAGAATACAAATTGCCGAAAATTAATTTTGTGATCTTACATTTTTAAAAGGAAGTAGAAGTGTCCTTGATAAATACCCCGCCAAGAGTGAAGTTTCCTTCGCTCTCCTGGTGGTGTTTATTTGGTATAGTTCCTCATAGAAGAGGGGTTACATACAAGACAGAAACAATAAAAGGGGGTGTAATCGGTGGGAGGGTAATATGTGACGAGACGATGGTAGAATAATCTAGAACAGTCAGCTTAGCTAATCTAAATGGACGTATAACATTTCAGTGCCGAAATTGCCATACGTCATTCATAGCGGCCTCAGTCTCAACTCAATGTTGGACTGGTCAGTTAACTCGCGCGTTAGGTCACACGTACTCGTAGCGTGTTGTAGAGCTTGGTCGATAGTTATTTTGAAATTACATACGGTGAGTCTTGAATATTATCACATTATTTAATTATTTGGATGAATATTATTTGTTACTGTCTTTTAGTAATTCAACGTTGTAGCTATGATGAGACGCTACAATAAATAAGCGCATAACTCGAATGTGTAGTAAGACTCGGTGCTAAAACAAAAATAAAAAAAATCAATGTGTCGAAACAAATGGAGAAAACTGTAAAAGAAACTGATATGCCTAAGAAGGGGGATTAACATTTTTGAATTATTTAAATGTCACCGATGGGAAGGGGAAGAGGGGGTTGTCTTTAGGAAACAATCGTTAGGGAAATGCAAGAATAGAAACAGCCCCGATAACTTGTCATTCATCACGAAACTTGACGCTGTCTGTCTCGGTTCATCACGCGCGCTGACTTATCTNCCATTTGGATGGTGAAAAAAGACAGGGTAAAAACCAAGGGTTCCATTTGGAAGAGGTTAAAACTGGGGGGGAAAAGGGGGGGGGGGGGTTTCTGGTTGACAAAAGCGTCACGCTAGCTAAACCCTCCTATTCAACATGAATAACGCTACTTCGGCAAACATTTCACAGTCAAATGGAGGCGTGACAAACTCACCGCAGCAGCCAATAGTGAGCCTTGTCAAGAGCTATTTGAGTTTAAACGAAGTAAGGAGTGATGGAGTATGAGGGGGTAGGGTAGCTGTCAAGATTTACTGGCGAAAATCGAAAATCTTACCGCTAGTAATACATATACATATATATGAAAAAGCTGAATCTTTGGTCACGTGGGCTAATGTGTTCCTCTCATGTTAGACTGGATTTCCAGTGAATGGTAGAGCAGGGCTGGGATTTCCTAAATATACATTTTAGAAAATATTCTAGATTTAATTTTAACATTTTACGTCCATTACTGTTTTCAGCCTGTGACCTGGGTCAGTTTTTCATTCAAGCATTCCACTACTAACTTAATAGGCCTGTCGTAGCTTCATATGCCTTATAATATAACTTAATATAGGGACAGGCACGACATACAGTCCCTGGACATTAATTTATCAATGTAAAAGAGTAAACCCACATTTCATTAACTATACATTTTTTGGTTATGCCGGGAATCGAGCCCGGGACTTTTAGCTCAGTAGACAGACATACTACCAACTGAGCTAAGGCGTCGGCTTGATTTAAGTAGTGAAAAGTTTTATTATATTGGATAAGGAATGAATAGAAGTAAGTTTGGAATAATTGAAATGATAAATCAACTGGGTAAATTATTAGTAAATACAATTGAATTTTATATTTATTCCAGAGTGATAAAATAATAGTCAAAATACATTTTAAACGAGGTAAACAATAAGTGTAAAGCAATATTGATAAAATAAATTTGAGAAAGAAGTTCTCCGCTCTAGAGTGGGATAAAAAATGTTTTAGCACCGCGTCTTACTACCCATTTGGGTTATACACTAGAAAGATGTTAAAAGTAGCATATACTCGTATAATATGGAACATTAGTTGAAAGTTATAACTGATAAGTTAAAAAGATAATTTAATCTTGGTTAAATTACAGGTTAAAATTATATTAAATAACATATAAATATTAAAACAGGGGATTTAAAAGTTAAACAATTTACTAAGTAAGCACATTCAATTAAATGTAATTTTAGTAGACACATTAATTTGATATTGTATGAAGTGAAATTTAACTAGACAAAAGACTAAGGGTAGGTAAACATTTTAATTCACTTTTAAGAAAAGTAAAATAGATCGGTATAAATGAAGGTATCAAAAAGTCAACACAAAAATTTAATTGAAAGCTAAGTATGGGTTGATATAAAATAGCAGATTTTGAGACAACATTGAACTTCAAACTTCAAGAAAACAATTAAGAGAAATGTGAATAGAAATAATTATAAAATAACACATAGATAAGTATAAGAATAATATATACAATAGTGATGATATTGTTAGATAAAATAAAAGCTATATATTAGGAGCGAATAATTTGCCACTCATCCTCCATGAAAATTCGGTTACACTTCCTCTAAAATTCGCAAATAAGAAGCACCACAAAACGGAATGAGAAACCAAAATCTATTCACCTAAAAATAGTCAATGAGAGCTTCAAATAAATCTTGCAACAGGCTATTGCTATCAAAACAGGTAAGTGATTAAAATATGCTTCAATAAACATTATTATTTATAGTAAAAACAAAAACACTAAGTGACTACTGATATAAACAAAGATACGAGTACAATTAAACTCCCAAAAATTAGTAACCGCTATCTACCAAGAGATTCTTGGAACACATCTACGATGTTTAATTGTTTTTTTTAACAAATAATAATAAAAGCAGGTGATTAGACATAACATCGCACGTGCGCTCCTTAGAGTTTCCATGGAAGACTAAGCTAGCTATCTAAGAACGCTACTAATATAAGAACGAACCATTTGGTTACAGGCTCATCAAAATCAGTTATAATATTATGCGTCTGGGCTACATAACTCGTAATCCAGTAGTGGAAATATTATCCAGTACCAACGTACCATTGCCCAGGAGATGCCCGAATGTACATCCTTAAGATAGAGGCTCTTTCCATGTACCGATGATATGAGATGATGGTGATAGTGTGTATGAGGGTGTGGAACCAATAGAAACCCTTAAACTTAACCAAACCCTGGACCCTTAGGGTAATTCTCCTTTTAGAAAAATACCCAAGCTACCAGCCATGTGTTGAACTCGGGACCCCTAGCGTCGTTGTCAGGTGCACTAACCGATACACCATGGTGCCGGGTATCAAAATCAGTTGAGTGGCTTAGGCAAAAAGTGGTAACTAACAAACATCATCCCTAACCACATTGTCCTTCACCTTTCGTAATATGGTAAAAACGATTATGTTGTGTTTGTCAAATAAACAATATAATAGGAAATAATAGGTACGTAGAATATCATCAGTGAAATTTGAAATTAATCTCTTCACTTCATCATCACTATACTATAAAGCCACACGGCTGACTCATTCACTCACAGACATTAATGTTTACACACTTCTAGATGAGCTAGAAACTTGAAATTTGGCAAACTTATAGCTTATAGCCTGTAACCAACGTTAAAATTCCAAAAAGTAAAAAATTAAATAATAATCCCCCCCCCGAAAAAATCAAAATGTTGGAGTAACTTTAAAATCGGTGTGGACCTTTCAATTTTAGGTAAATTTTGCACACATTTAAAAAAAAATTTATGATACACTTATGGGACAGTTAGAATCATAAAATTGTAAAAATAAATAAACGTTCAAAGCAACGCTGGAATTACATTAGTTTACACTCGCTGGGGGGTTTTGGGGCGGAGCCCACAGGGAGAAAAGTGAGTATCTTCTATACTTATAAAATAACATGTCCTGATTGATTGACTGACTGACTGACTGACTGATTCATCATCGCCGAGCGCAAACTATCAAGGCTACAAGCATGAAATTCGGACTGTATATTCATTTTGTTATGTAGGCACCCACTAAGAAAGGATTTTAGAAAATTCCACCCCAAAGGGGTCAAAATAGGGGATGATAATATGTATGA